>QTSX02002876.1:285427-528003 GCA_014839935.2 Entomophthora muscae
TGGAGTACAACAGAATATGCCTTGCCAGCATAAAACTGAGGAGTTGTTGACTATTTTCAATATATGAAGGTCATGGTATTAACAACATCAGAAGAGGATCAGGTGTTGGTCATCAACAGGGCAACAGGACACAGAGTTGGTGGATAGTAGTCAGTTTGATACCAGATAGACAATATATACTTTGGGAAGGATTCAGTTTTTGGTTGGAAACAAGACAAAAGAGTGGAAACAGGGTTGACAGAAAGATGGGTATAGGCAAGTAAAGGATTCAGTTTTTGGTTGGCAACAAGACAACAGAGTGAACAATGTTGTAAGAAGGATGGGTGTATGTTAATCAGTCAGAATTTGGACAGATAATGAATACTGGGGAAGGAGAAGAGAGGATTAAGAATTGATAAGTTGCATACAGCAGACTTATGGTTCCTAGGTGTCTCTATATTAACAGTGCTTAAAACATGTAATCAACATCTGTTTATAGCGCCCATTAGCTATAATAGATTTTACAGACCCAAGGTCTAAACCTATGCAAAAGCAGTTGACAAGTAACTTATCCAAGTTAAAGGAGAAACAACAGTATTTAGTTTACAATAAAAGTTGTCTAATTTATTACATAAGTCAAGCAGAGATTGAGAGAAAAGGTCAGGTGGGGTCATAGGGCCTCTTGTTGCTACAACCCCCAGGATTTTCCCCAATCCTTGATCTGCGCTAGCTGGAGCTCCCCCTTGCAGGGGCGTTTAGTCCCATTATCCTGCTGACGGGGCTGGCAGTGGCCCACTTGATTGTGGCCATTGGACTATCTTTCCTTGGCGCACAAAGAAAACCACTCAAAATCCAGTTAAACCTCTTGATTTTTTGAGGATCTGGCTCACACTGTGGATAAAAGATTTGTCCTAGCATACTCTGCAAACTCACCTGCTTTTGTTGCTCTACCCTGTGAAGAAACACTGGTCAATTTAGATTATTTGATGGCTTGTTATCAACTGTTATTAAAAACTATTAGGGAGGGCCAGTTAAAACAAGCTGCATTAATGTACTCAAATCCAAATGAATATCAAAAGCTTTAAACCAACACCACCCAATCAAATGGTGGCTTGGAAGTTAGTTTGGAACTCTCCAGCCCCCCTGGTTCCCCCCTGAAAAATTTCTCCACCAACCAATCAGATGATCAGATGGTGCCAGATGATCTGCCAAGTTCAAGCCCAATTCCTTAAGTCAAGCAAAGGGACTTTCTGTCCCCTACTTGCTCATTCTTTTATAAAACTCAATAAATTTTGGAGCTTTAAACATAATATATTGTCAAGGGACTGGATGTACTGGTATTCTGGCCGTTGCCAACACACTTAACATTCAGTCATTGCCCAGTTTGGTGCCAATCTAATATTCCGTTTGATATGCCAGAAATGGCACTAAACCAATATCACATGACTTGTCAAAGTATCCAGCAACTCAAATCCAATCTGCACATGATCTCCCTTATCTTTGATCCAACTTAAATCCCTGCCACAGTGTAAACTATATAAGTATAAAGTATTATCCAATAAAATATACTTCTTTTCTTCTTAAATATATATTTGAAGCTTCTCCAAAAGTTGCTTATAATCAATATTTTATTTGAATTTTTGAACTATCATTTGATTTCTCTAAAATGAGTAAAAGTGTTAGTAAAGATTTCTGAATTCCTTACCTTTCCTCTGGTCCTTTTAAACCCCACAGTCTTTACAAAAACCACTAGGAGAAGCGTCAGTGTATAAGCATTGTCTAATTACCTTACTCTAGTGAGTGTTCTATTTGAAATTAAAATTAATTTGTAGTTAATATAAAAACTTACTTAAACTTTAAATTATCTCTGTTTTTGTTTGCTTTCAAACTTGCTTTCTCTTTAACAGTGGTTAAAGACACCTGAGATCCTTTCCAAGCCTTCCCTGGCGTTTTAAGCCTATTTTTTATCTAGTTTCTTGTGGCAAATTCTGGCTTGGAAAATTTTATAAATTTTAGTATCAGAAAATACACCAAGTAGATCTCATTATTCTGTATATTTCAAAAATGATACTCCCTGTTGTCAATTTTTTGGGGTTTTCTCTGGACCAGCTCTATTATTAATTTGGACCACTTCCCCAGACATCTGGTTCTGTATTTCTTCCTCCACGCGTGTTGTGGGTGATGATCCCACTAGAATCCTTCACTTTCCAAATAACCTCATCTCCTCTGGTGAGACTCTTACCAAAAGCCTCACACATAAAAATCTGGTTCTGTATTCCACTGACCTTGATCTGGACACTCCTTTGATTGTAGAACCCTTGGCTTCTTCTCCTCTGTTGGGAATTTTGACCAAGCAACAATGCCAATTATGACTGAGCTCACAGATTAGGGTTTTAGCATTCAAACCCATAAATCAACAGTATAAAAACCAATGATGCCAACTATGACAGAGCTTTCAGGTATTAATTACAGCTGTCAAACATCATAAATTGGTAGTATAAAGTATATACATATTGGATATGCAGTAGTCTGCTGACCTGAACCATAAATCAGCAAATGGTAAGTGCTGCTGCGGCACTTAATAATACATGATTTGCTGCCACATCACTTTGGAAAAATACAGGTGCTGCCGCGCCGCCTAACAATTGGAATAAGTGCCAAAGTGCCAACTTACTTTATTGTCAAGCGCCGCCGCGCCAACTGAAAATAATTGTAGGCACCCTAGCACTGCCTGGCAAATATTACAGGTGTCACCTTATTTTTTTACATCAAGCGCCAAGACGCTGGGTTCAATTCCCCACAATTTCAAATTCCCATATTAATCACATAAATAAGCATTAAGCTTGGAGCATGCCAGGGAGTTAGAAGTGATCCTGAAGTAACTAAATTCTTCCCTGCCAGCAAGGATCACTTGTGCTGGGTGAAGATGAAGATATTCTATTGGTTGACGTGCAATAAGCACCAAACCTAGATTAATAATTACCCAAATAAGGGGCATGTTAGAATGTACTTGAAGACATTGCTAGCAGCCCAGAGATTAAACTTGCAGAAGGTATAAGAAGAATGAATCAATTACAATAAAAATAATCTTTGACCTATATTGATTTATCTTTAATATGGCTGACCTTTATCCTAATCTTAAGTGCTTCTGTATGATCAGAAGCCATTCCTGGACAATAGTCATTTTTCCATTTGATCCTGGCTTTTCTGATACATACTACTCATATCTTCTCATATGACTGTATTCAAGCAAATTCTCTGTGCCTAATAATCTCAAATAATTATGGCGCTGTAATTCAAAAAGTGCAACATCCTCCCCATCAGAAAGGAAAGAATCCCAGTCCCCAACCAGCACCCTTAGTTGTAGAGTGTGTTTCCATGTGCACATCTTGGTTGCTTGTTGGACTGATGGCAACTGTGGTGAAGTCAACTCCCTGGTACTTGACAATTTGTTGAGTACCAGGGAGCTGACTACCAAATATATGAATCTAATAGTATTTTTGTCTATACTGATTTCAAGCTAATTTCAACTAGTAATTTGTGGGTTTAAAACAAAAATTCAATATTAAAAACACTGGAATTCAACTCCGTTTAATAAATCTGTTAGCTCAAAGACCTATTTAAGGGGTAATTTATATGTAAATTACTAATGAAAATTAAAATTAATTGTGTTTAACACCCTAAAATAAAAAGTGGTCAGTTTGACACTTCTTAAGCCAAATCCTAATTTTATCAATAGAAAACTTATGTACTTATATAAATTTTATTATTTACTATTATATTTTATTATTTGTGTCCATAGTTTTGATTAAGCTCCCAAACAAAACTATACTGAATTTAGTGGTCTACATATTAATCAACTACCCCAGTTGTTTTACATTATGTCTATTCCAGGTTTGTAGATCAAGTGTTGCCACATAAATTAAGCCTGATTTATTAATAAATTTCATATGTAATTTATAAAGAACGGAAACTTGATTCCCCCTCTGTTTGACTCTATCCACTTGCCACCTGATCAGTTTCAGATTTAACTAATCAAAGGCTTGGAATTAAGGCTAAATTAATATGTGACACACTATGAGCGCCACTTGACACTCACCCACTTGACACTTTAACTTGGAAATTAGTACAGAGAGCTTCTTAACGTTTTTAACCAACACTATGGTAAATAATTCACTCCCAGCTCCTTCCTGCACACTATGATCACTAATAAACATATTCCAACTCATTTAATTTTTAAATTTATATTTCACTTTTTAATCTTTTGGGCATATGAACTTGTCTTGCTTTTGGGTTAACTTTTGAACCTGTTTTTAAATTAAGAAAGTTTAATGTGTAAAAACATAGTAATTTTGATTTTTTGCTCAACTCCAAGAAACTTGACAGTGAGAATTCATCTTTTTTTCACTTGACAGTGAGAATTAGGGGATTTTCAGCTGATCAACAGTGCCAAACCCAACACTTTACTAAGTTTTGAATGTTTAACCCCAATAAAAAATTCCACATAATAAATTTTTTGCAATTATAATCTACTACTCTCCTACTACTCCCAATATAATTAATATATATTTTATTTTTAAATATACTTTTTCATTGATTTAGCCCTAAGATGTATTGCTGAACCTAACATCTTTGAGGCTTCATCAAATATCACTTATTTTCTATGTTTTAACACTTTAGATCTATACTTTGAGTTTCATTTTTGCTTTCCTTTACTTTGCTATGTTTTTCTTTATACATAAGACTTTTTACTTATATTTTGCTTTGCTTTAAATTTTTGCATTTAATATATCTTTTCAATTGATTTATTTACAATACTAAACTTTTTTAGCTAAGATCTAACAAGACTACCAAGCCTACCAAGAGCCAAGCCTCAAAGGGCTCAAAGGACCCTACAAATACCCCCAAGCGTGCCAAGAAGCCTGAAAATGCAAAGACTCCCTCTCCCCCTCCACCTTCATCTTCCCCCTGAAAGTCCTTGCCAAATAAAAGTGATGCCAATCTCACTGATCATTCTTTTTATGAGTCAGAGGCCAACTCTAAGCCCAAAAAAGAGTACCACACAAAGAAAGGTGGCTGCTAAGGAGCTAACATCTTTTTCTGAAAAGAAGAATGAGGCCTCCAAGCCGCCCTCAAAGAACCCTATCCCTACCCCTGATGGCTCTTCTCCCCTTTCTTCCTCTGACCCCTAAGAGGAACTGGAGAAATACCCCAAGAATTTTAAAGCTTCTGGCCACATGGCTTAGTAAACACTGGCCATCCACAACATTTTTAATGTGAACATAGAGTTCAAAGTTCCCAAGCACCTTCCCCACTACTTCACAATTATGTCTGTGAAGGGCAGCCCTGTGCACACTGCTGATAATTACATCTAAAATTGTAATAATCAAAAGCACACCACCAAGAGCAAGCACTTTTTTGTAAGGGTAAGACTTGCAGTGCCCGCCTGAACACCAAAGGCTGGGAACAGGTCACAGCTGAGAAGGGAGAGCACCCCTGTGAGGCCCCTAATCACTTAATCACAATGATGCTTAAATAGTACCTTGTTCAGGTCATTCCCACCTTTGCCAACATCCACACTTTCAATTTGGTCATCAAGGCCCTTCAACACCTGAAGCACAACAATCTCAAGTTGGTGCCCACACATGAGCAACTGGTTAAATTTATAAGCAATAAAATAATTGCTACCAATCCCCCTCCCCCAAGGCCTTGGATGTCCTCTCAGAGCTCACACTCACCCACAAGCTTAAGTAGCTTCCAAATGAGGAGTGCTTTCTCCTTCACAACAATGGGCCCGGCACCAAAGACTGTATAATCTGCTACACAACTCAGCAGAGCCTGCTGGAGTTGAAAAGGGCTTTAACCTGGCTAGTTGATGTACTTTTGCCACTTGCCCCCAGATGTTTGAACAGCTCTGGATGATTCATGCTCAGATTGACATCTGGGTGATTTCACTTTCTTTCTTCCTTCTCCCTGAGGCTAATGAGGCAATTTACACCCGCACTTTCTCAATCCTTTGTAAAGCACTTTTCCTCCTTCCCCCCATCAACAATAATGATGCCAAGAAGACCCCCCTACACACCTATGCCAACCCTCTTGCTGCTGAAAAGGACTAGGCCACCCTGGACTTGGAGGAAAAGGTAAGGCTTAGAGCTCTAGGGCCTCACATGTGCATAATAGATTTTAAACCTGCTCAGTTCAGTGTATTTGAGCAGCTGTTTAACAGGGAGATGCAGGAGTGCCACTTCTACTTCTGCCAAGCAGTTGCTTGGAATGTGCAGGCCCATGCTGAGCTAAGTAGGTTGAGCCAGAGGGATACCTCAGACACCTGAAAATTTGTGCTGGCACAATTTAGTGCCTTGGCTTTTTCAAAGCCAGAGTACACTGCGCAGGGGTTTGAGGTTCTCTCAAAGAATCCCTACATAGCAAAGCATCCAGGGTCTAAGCCTTTCCTTGAGTACTTTGAGCCCCAGTGGATTGGGAAGGTTGTCACTCAGAGGTAAAGTAAGGCCCAAGACAAGGCCAGCTGGAAGTGTACCTGGCTACAGTGAATGGTGAGCTGAAGACCACTTTGGCACTTGAGGCTTACCATAAGCATCTTAAGGCTAACTTTGGGCTCCACTCAAAGTTTAATAAGTTCATTTCCCTCCTACAGCAAGAGAGTAGGAAAAAATCTCCAAGCTGTGTGACTTGGTTAACTGTGTCTCTCTCACCAAGCCCACCACCAAGTTGACATTATTCACAAAGACCATCCAGAATGCAGCCAAGAATAAATACAAGGTTTTGGAGATCAAGCAGCAGCTTTAGCTCATTGCAACTGCCCTCTTGGAAGGGGCCAAAATGAAGAAGGGCACAAAGGGAGAGGAGTATTCTTGCCTGATTTTATGATTTTTTACTTTTAACTTTTTAGCTTTAATTTTTACTTTTTAGTTTTGATCATTTAGTTTTTAGCTTTGATTTTTCTATTTTTTAATTTAATTAGATATTACTAAAACTTTATGTATATATGGTAAGTTTGAGATGAATAGTTACAATTGAAAGTGAATGGAATATCTTAATTTTGTTATTTTCCTAATAGAACTTAAGATATTCACAGTTGTACTTATATGAAGTATATAAATAAATAAATTTATTTCTTTGTATTTTGCATAACTTATTTTTTCCTACATTTATTTTTTGTTTCATTGGAACTTTAATTTTTATGGTAATATTAAGGAGCGCCTTTTGGAGAAGCTTTGAATATAAAAGTAGGAGGAGAACAGTTTTTTTTATTGGGTGATCCTTTAGGCTTATATAGATTTAGCTGTGGCGGGGATATTAGTTGGACCAAACCCAGGGGCTGGTCATGTGCTGGATAGGCTTGAGTTGTTGGATACCTGGACAGTCATGTGATATTGGTTTGTTGCCATTTCTGGTATGTCAAACGGTATATTAGAAAGGCACCAAATTGGGCAATGACTGGATGTTAGGTGTGATGGCAATAGCTGGAATACTCGTACATTCAGACCCTTGACACCCCCCTTAAGGGGTTACTCGGGTACATCAAGAGGGGGCTTTGTCTTGATGGCTGCAGCCTGATGTTCCTTGAGTTGTTTATTAGTGGGCACCAACTGAGTCAAGTGTTCTCCTTTGCTAGGGCGGAGGCGAGATCTGTGGTACTTTTTGGTAATGGGTTCTTTGGCACCCTGGAACTTAACCAGGTAAGTGTTCCTGTCTGGTTGGTATCTGATGATTCTTCCTGGTCCCCTGTGTACTGAGTCTAGCTTTTTCCTGTTCCCAGCCAGGACCCAGACAGGGGAGTTGATGGGGAGTGGGTCCTCTGTTGAGGTTACTTTCTGAGCTTTGAGTCTCTTTATTTCAGCCAGTTTGGCTTTGAGGTTTATGTGTTGTAGAGCTGGTTTCTGTTCTACTGTAAGAGGTTTCCAGGGGGATCTTTACATATGGCTGGTTATTGCGGGTGACTATTTCTGCCTTGTACCTGTATGTTAGTTCAAATGGTGAGTAGCCTGTCCCTTGATTGGTACAATCCTGGGATACTAGTAATGCATGTTTTACGTATAGCGGCCATGTGTCTTTGGCTTTGCCATCCATTATTTTCTCCAGGGTTCTGATAAGGCTGCTGTTGAGGCGTTCAACTCTGCTATTGGCCTGTGGCCTGTAGGGTGAGGCTGTGGAGTGTTTGATGTTCTTTATTTTTTATTGTCATTTACTATGTGGCCTGTTAGCTTCTTTGCTCCATCTGTTATGATGTAGTCTGGAGTGCTGTAGTCTGCTATGATTGCTTTATTGATGAATCAATTTATTGTTTCCACCATGTGATCTTTTCTTGCCCAGCAGATGGGCCAATGTGTGGCAAAGTCAATGGCTACAATTAGAAAACGTTGATTTGTTTTGTTTTCTGGGAAGGGTCTCACTACGTCCAGTCCCCAAACCTTAAATGGTTCAGGGTCAGGTACTGGGTTAACTGTTGGCTGTGGTGCCTAGGTGCTGGCGTATTTTTCACATACTGTACACTTTTCTAGAACATCAATTATGTCCTGCTTCAGGTTAGGCCACCATACTATCTCTTTCAGTGTGAGATATAGGTTTTTAGCCTTTGTGTGTCCTAGCAGGCAATGGTGTCTTAGTATAGTGTCAACTATTTGTGCAAGTGGGATGTATGGAATGTATTTATATTTGATTATCTGGTATACTGTGTCATTTGATACGTGTAAATGTTTTTCATTTCTTACTAGCGTATCATGGGTTAGTTGATGTGTGGAGGGATCTTTCACTTTTGTCTTGTAATCAGTGTTGTATAGGTTGAGCCAGTCAGGGTCCAGGTGGTCAGGGTGATCCTCTCTTGGCTGGCATAGCCTAGAGAGAGCATTGGCTGTGACCAGCTCTGCCCCCTTTTTTTACTGAATGTCCAGGTTAAGCTGTTCCAGCAAGGACATCCATTTGGCTTGGCGCTGCGTGAGTGCGTTCTGAGTTTTGAAATAGATTAAGGATTTGTAGTCAGTTAGCACTTGGATGTTTAAGTGTCCTTTGAGGTAACATATTTATTTCTTATATGCATGATATATTGATAGCAATTCTTTATCATGTATTGGGTATCTCTGCTCAGTGTTTGTTAGTTTTCTGCTTTTGTAACATAATGGCAGGAAATCTTGCTGCCCTGGCTGGCAGATGCGTAGGACTGCGCCAATGGCGGTGTCACTAGCGTCTGACTCAAGCTTGTAGCACCCGTTGTTATTAGGGTATTGCAAGATTGGTGCTTCAATCAAAGTTTCTTTAAATAGTTTGAAATTCTTGTTGCATTATAGTGTCCAGATGAATTTCTTTTTGGCATTACCTTTGGTTAGGTCATTGATTGATGTGATGAGCTTTTTGCAGTCTTTGATGTATTTCCTTAGGTAAGCTACCATACCAAGAAAGCATCTAACTTGTTTCACAGAGGTGGGGTGTTGCATGTTATCTATGGCTTTTATTTTATCTGGGTCTGCTTTGATGCCACCGTCAGAGACAATGTGGCTCAAGAACAAGAGTTTCTTTTCCATAAATTGGCGCTTACTAGGCTTAGTGTATATTTTATGCTTTGCAAGTCACTGAGTGTCTCACAGACATGCGTGAGGTGTTCCTCTTTTGTTTTTGAAAATATGATGATGTTGTCAAGGTAACATAATGTGTTTGAGAGGCCGTTTAGCGCTTAGTTCATCATGGTGACAGACGTTGCGGGAGCGTTGATCATCCCAAAGTTCATTACTTTACATTCAAACAACCCAAATTGTGTGCAGAACGCAGTCTTTGGTATCTCTTTCTCTTTGACTTCAACTTGGTTGTAACAAGATGTGAAGTCAATTTTCAAGAAAATTTTTGCTCCAGAGAGCCTTGCAAATAGGTCTTAAATGAGGGGTAGTGGGTATTTATTCTTTACTGTACTTGCGTTTAGTGCTCTGTAGTCAGTAACTAAGCAAAGAGATCCTTCTTTTTTCTTTACAAAGAAAACTGCTACCCCCATGGGGATTCAGACGGGCAAATGAACCCTTTTGCTAGGTTGTCCTTGATGTGGGCTTTAAGTGTTTGGGTCTCCATGAGGGAGAGTCTGTAGAGGGGTGCAGGTTTGGGCATGGCTTTACATAAGTCAATGCCATGTTTGACCTCTTGTTTGGGGGGTAACTCTGTGAGTTCTTCTTTGAATACATGAGCGTATTCATTCAGGAGTGCTGCAAGTTCTGGGCATTGAATCTTTTGTGTTTGTATATTATTAAATTTGGAGTACCTTATTATGTGGAGGGTACTGTCTTTAGTTAGATGTTCAGAGTCATCTTGATTTATGACTTGGACAAATACTTTATCTCTTAGAATCAGGCCGTTGGGTTCTTTGAGAATGTTGAAATTGACTCCATTGTGTTTTATTGTCATGGTTTTTGTCTTCCAAAATACACTGGGATTCACTCAGGTGAACCAGTCCATGCCTGCTACAATGTTGTAGTTTATGTTGTTCATGACAAGTCCTTTGATGGACGTTTGTATGCCTTGGAGGTCAATTCTGAAGGGAGTTGTTTTGCCTTTGAATAGAACTTTTGATCTGTCTGCCATTCTGGCGTATTTGAAGTTAGATTTGACAACTTGTATTTTGTACTTGGTTACAAAAGGTTTGCTAACCATAGTGTGTTGTGCACCAGAGTCAAATAGAATTTTATATTTATGTGATTTGTAAGTGCATGGATAGACAAGAAGTTGTGAGCAATCTTTAATTTTTACGTTCATAAAAATGGAGGATTGCGGGACACGGGGGATGCAAGCAGCAAAGTTTGTGCCTTGGTACTTCTTCTTGTCATGTTGGGGGGGAGACAGGGGCACTTAAGCCTGTTCCCCCTCCTCATTTCCCTGTTCCTCTGTTTCAAGACCTTTGAGGTCAGAGAATGTGGGGTCAGATTTGTAGCGGGTTGCTACTTCAGTGTTGTTAACTTTGGTGGTGTCCTCTTTCTTGGGACAGGAGCGGTTTGCACTTTGGCTATGATTGCCATTATTGCAATTGGAGTTGCCGTTGTTATGGTTGGTATTTTGGCGTTTATTACTGTTGTTGTTTTCTCTGCCATTGCTGTTTGAGGAGCGGTTGCCGTTGCGTGCGGCATATTCCATGTTGGCGCATTTCTCAGCGCGCTTGGCTTCAGCATTGAGCGCAGACATGGAGGTATTTGCTTCTGGGCGGATGAGGGCAGCAACAGAGGGTTTAATTCTGTTGATGAATGATGCTCTGGTGTGTACATTGTCAGCTTGTGCTGGGTTTTGGATTTTGCAGCATATTTCTTCAAATTTGTTGGTGTAGGCTGCAATAGTGGTCTTTTGAGGAATATCACTGAGCTGTAATTGCAATATCTTGAAGAGATTTAGTGACGCGGAAATTGTGGGTGATGTTGGCTTTGAACACTTCCCAGTTTTCAAGATGGTTGTTGGTTTGTGAGCCAACCCAGGTGGCAAACCAGTTAGCTGAAGCCTTGTATAGGCGCTTGCTGGCTTCCTGGACCCATTTCTCATGAGGGATGCGGCTGGCGCAGAGTTTAGCGGCTGTGTGGTCTAGCCAGTTGATGATATTTTCTTTTTTTTACCTAAGAATTTGTCAATACCAATGTATTTGGTGTTGGCAACTTCACCTGTGATAGGTGGTTGTGCGCTTTTTGTGGTTAAAGAGAGCAACTGTATTGAATTATCTTGGCGCATGCTTTAGGCATGACCAGACCTTTGAATACGGTGCATCCACTAGGAATATCTTTGTCAATGTTGTGGGCACAGAAGTACGTTTCCAGGTCTCCTGGGATGTGGTCTGGTTGAGTACAGGGTGAAGGTGGTCAGGTTTTGGTCAGTCATTTTCTCTTTCATTGGCGTGGTCGAGAACCGTAGTGCTACCAGTGATAAGGAGTGCCTTTTGGGGAAGATTCAAATATAAAAGTAGGAGGAGAAGAGTATTTTTTATTGGGTGATACTTTAGGCTTATATAGATTTAGCTGTGGCAGGGATATTAGTTGGACCAAACCCAGGGGCTGGTCATGTGCTGGATGGGTTTGAGTTGTTGGATACCTGGACAGTCATGTGATATTGGTTTGTTGCCATTTCTGGTATGTCAAACGGTATATTAGAAAGGCACCAAATTGGGCAATGACTGGATGTTAGGTGTGATGGCAATAGCCAGAATACTTGTACATCCAGACCCTTGACAGTAATAAAAAAAATTATAATAAAGAGGGCAAATTACATAGTGAAGTGATAAATAATTGCTTGTTTCTCCTTATTATTATTTATTTAAAGTACTGTTTTTATTGATTTTTTGGGATCACTTTAATATATCATAATTGTATAGCTTAATTATTTATGTTAAAAGTTTTTAATACATCAAGATCTGTTAATTAAAAAGTGTCAATTTCTAGTAGTCTATCAGGCAAAAAGCTGAATTCTCACATTACTTAATAGTTGACTGCCAGGGAGTCAAGCACCAGGGAGTTGATTTTACCACAGTTTCCAGCCTGAAATGGATGGTTTTGAATGCCTACTTCCCTCAGCTATCTTCTATGTCCTCCTTATGATCCCTCTTTAGTGCAGCAATTCCAGTGATTCACTGGATGATATTCTGTTAGTTTGTCCCACCAAGATGGGAGCCAAACTTAGTTAGTTTAGCCCCCCTCTCTCACAAAAAATCTAGGAATGGTTATATCCCTTGGGGAAATAGCAACTACAATGGGTTTACAAAGTCCACTATGGATGCAAACATGCAAACTCATGACAACTATGATCTCTCTCCCAAGAAGACATTGACTAGGGCCTGTACATCAACTGACAATGACAAAGCCCACCCTCTCATATTAGTCATACTAGAATGTGAACTTTAAATGCCCCTAGTCTAGGTGCTCTCCCAACTGGGACTTCATGGTATCTTTACCAACAAAAGAACAGTCAATTCATTGATTTACAGAGTTATGCTTGTCACAAGAATCTTCACCAATCAATCTCTTGATAGGCCCAGTTAGTGAACACTAATTCATAAACTTCCACTGTCATCAATTTTATCAAAGGAAGAGCAATTAGGACACATAATGACATCATCTTCTAATCACATGCAAATATTTTTGCAAGTATCCAAAACTTTGAAGAAAAGCATATCTGATCTGATGTCTACAAGTGCAGCCCAATTTTGTACAGATTTGTTATATTTTTGCTAGTTTTTTCCTTGATGGGAGTCAATTAATAATCTTATTACTTGAACACTTCAGATGAGTATGCATACCAGAAGGCGCTCAAGGCCATTCTGGGGGAGTGGGCTATCCAGCAAGCTGTGCACACAGTTATGTTGAATGCTGAGATGAAACAGTGTGATTGGGCTTATAAATAAATTGCTGCCACAGGTTATACCTGGTGGACCTACTCCACTAACTATAATGACATGCATCTTGCAGATGTGTGTCTATAAAACACTGATTCTGCACTCAGGCGCTTAAAGCCTGCCACATACAATAAATTGCGCGCCGGAATTTATATGGGTGTTGAGCTTTTCCAAACCAACTTTATTCAAAACTTTTCTGATCTTATTATCTTCTACTCAAGTGGTAGTGATAAGTCAAGAAAGGACCCACAGCCCTCCCTCACTCATATATTTGGTGTGTTAAGTCTGCCTATATGATAAAAGAAGAATTCAAGCAAATGTAGCAATCAGTGCTTGCTTCTTCTTCTCAGTAAACTATCCCAGCCTCCCCATTCTCCCTCAAGACTAAGCCAGCAACCTGTCAACCCTGACCCCCAACACACTTCCTAAACCCACCCCACTACATCTTAAGCTGTCCTTTATACAGGCGTAGATAATGGCAATGTACTTTCTGCCTATACTATCCCTCACTTTTTCCTTTGATTATTAGATAGGTAGCTCTCAACTCTGCCATTTTAATAAAATTGATATTTCTGTTTATAATTAATATTTAGCAATATATTCTTTTTAAAGTCTTGAAAATCCCATAATTCAAAAATTGTTCTTTATTTACTGCCTTAAAATTTGATCTACTTGTATGGATATATTTATTGCCAATATAAATTAAATACTATCAAATTTAAATATTACAATAAAATTATACAGCTAACCTTTTCTATTCTTTTATGTACATATTTTGAAATATATCCCAAGGAATTTTATTTAATAAAAATCATTGATATATGTACATAGTTGTTAAAAAAGTAACAAATTCAAAAATCCCTTCAGGAATTGAGCCTGTGTTGCAAAATCTTCAATTACTCCCTCTCAAGAAAGTAATTCCCTGAGTAACTCCCAAAATGATTCCCTGACTAATAATTAAGTTGGTGGCACTCTTATCATTTGCCCATCTATAACAGAGATCTAAAATTTTGATTCCTAAGCATAATATTACCTGGACAAGCCCCATGACTGCCATGAAGTACATGGACAGCATGTGGCTTCTATGATACTATATACCCATCAATATTAATATCCAATAAATTATCATTCTCTTCTTAATTTCCCCCTTATCTTGTTTACTATACCTCCCAGAAGTATATACTTGACAGTGGTAGCACAGGTAGGTTATCCACACCTGCTCAACTTAAAGGAAAAATTCCCCCAAAAAAAGAACCCAGAATATGGAACTCCCCATCAACTGGATACAATAAAAAGAAGGCCAGGACATACTTTCAAGTATATACTTCTGGGAAGTATAAAAAACAAGATAAAGGGGAAAATTAATAAGAGAATGATAATTTATTGGATATTAATATTGATGGTTATATAGTATCATAGAAGCCACATGCTGTCCATGTACGTCATGGAGATCATGGAGCTTATCTGAGTAATGTTCCTCTTAAGCCACAAGGCTTACTCAAGTTATGTTTCATTTAGGATATGGATGATTTGATCCTTGTAATATATAGTCAACTGATAGTAGTGCCACTGATTCACTGGCTGGTTGGTGAGCCATTTTGTGATCTGCTTGGGGCTTTAATTCCCTGAGAGGGAGTAATCAAAGATGCTGCAAAAATACCTACATGATTTACTATCTTTAAAAATATCCTTTTACCAACCAAACAGTAAAGCTTTCTTAGTACCAAGGAGTCCTGAATCTGCCTCCAATTACCAAAGCAACCAAAATACCCAACATTATATTTCAAGGCCTACACTCAGCAGAAATTAAAACAATATCAGGACTACACTGTAGAAGTGCCAAACTCTGGAATCAAAGCACCAAAATAAGTTCACATAAGTAGGTTATTCCCAAAAAGCTCTGGGCAAGTGAAATTGCTTTACATGTTACTGGGGCTGCCTCACTCTTTTGAAGCAAATGGTTCAATCAACACCCTTCTATCAACAAATACTGGGACATGTTAAAGAACACATTCCTGGAAAAAATTTGCCATAAAGGACTCTGATGTTGTAACCACAACAGAACTCATAACTTTGAAATGATAGAAGCCATCAAGAAGTACATTGAAGCATATGAGGACATACATGATTGAGCTTCTAACACCATCAATTTTGATGAGGCTGGAACATGACTGAATTTCTACAATGGCCTCCCCACGCACATCAGAAATCAGTTTTACATGAGTTGTTTCAAGAACCTTCAGGATGTATTCTTGGAAGGAAAAACAAGAATCACAGAAATCTGACAACCTGTATGTGACCAAAAAACATAAAAAGAGCCCCAAAGCAAAGAAGGACCCTTGACCTAACAAGCAGAGCAACTGAGCTAATAACCCTCATCTTCAAGGTGAAAACCATAAACTCAGGAAAACAGATGAGTGCTGATAACACAAACAAGAAGGTAAAAGCTCAGGGGAGTGCTTAGGAAAGCCGCCCTCCCCACCTTGCAAGACTTGTACAGGGACCAGGATGTGGACTCAATTACCATGATCCAAATACCCTCCAGCAATCCTATACTGTTTGCTGCCCAAACTGGAAATAAACTCCTCACTTATCCTTTCTGCTTTTGCAGATAAAGTAGTTTTAAAAGCTATGGTGACAACCAAAAATACCACATATTTTAAAAATGCTTTCAGGTTTGAACAATCTTCAACTATCAGGTTGAAATATAAACTCTTTTAACAGGGATTTTTGGCATTAATGGGCAAACTGGGTCAACACAGCAAAGAAGTGCTCATGCGCAAAGCAAAACTATTCAAAATACAATCTGAAATACAATGAATCACAAACAAAATGGTGTGTTTTGACTTTTGGTGTACATATGTTTACTATATGAATTGGTGAAATAATACACCCAAGCGCGGTGAGTCAAAACTCAACCCAAAAACAAAACAAAAAGCAACTAACTATGTGAACAAAATCACTCAAATGTTGTGTGCAATGAATTGTAATCATGAATGATACCAAGGTATCTAAAATAAGACACACAATCCAAGACATAAATTTTAAAAATATTGTGTTGGGTGCTTAATTTGGCATAATGTTGCAACCGAGATTTGAACCTTGCCTGATAATGTATCTTACAATACACAGGGGGCTCTTGATGAGTTGCCCCTTGACGTATCTAACATTATGAATAATTCTGATGGCAATGTCAAATGGCAGGCACTTCATTCTAACTAGGAGTGTTGCCAATTTGACCTGCTGATCCCCGCACAAGTTATTCCTTGGCTCCAAACCCTACATGGAACTCCCCACTATGCCACCCCCTTGTGGCCTTGTGGCTTTACCATTTAGTATATTAACCACAATATCCTACAATAAACAATACCTTATTCTTACTATTATGTCCTTTCCTATTGGACGTTGTCTTCCCCAATTACAAGTACTGGACCCTCATTGGTTCAGTTGCAACAGTGGTAGCAGAAGTAGGTTCCAATCTATTTTAAAAACAAAATTCCCCCCAAGAAGGGACAGAGTACAGGCTGCATGGCTACTCCACAACAAGAGATGTTCCTTCCAATCCCCAAGGGGGACATTCCTGAAGGTTATGTCATCTATCAAGATCAGCTAGTCCTTACCAGTGTATATAATTGGCTCCGCCTCAGGCAGCGTGACGCTAGCGTCATCCTGCCACAGTTGGATCTGTTGCAACATATGCTCAACCTCCAACTAGAGTCCTTCACTGGCAGTGTTGAAGGAGCTGACATTGTCAGTTGGCTCCAGTCCACCAAAGCGCGCCTTTGTATCTGTCAGGTTCCCGAGTCCATGTGGGTTGCCACCGCATCTGGCCGCCTTATGGGGCCCACTGCCGTGTGGTTCACCAACTGGGCCAGCCAGGAGTTTGACGTCACCTGGGCAACATTTCAGGACGCCGCCAAGTCCCAATATAGCAAAACCTTCTCTCCCATTATCTTGGGGACTCCCCTCTTAGTCATCAAGCAGACTGGTTTTGTCCCTGAGTATCTTGCTGCTTGGCAACAAGCCCTTGCTGCTGCCCCCAAAGCAGTGACCAATGGGAACACCATGTTGCTCACTCTCATTTTCAATGGGTTAAAGTCCCATATTTGCAAGTGGGTTCCCATTGGCCGCTGCACCTCTATTGACAACTGCTATAAAGCCATTGTAGAGGCCAATAACCAGGCTTCAATGGGCTTCTGCCGCACCAACAATGCTCCACCCCAACCACGCCCTGCACCTAACAATGGCCAAGGTCAAGTGGGCTGTTGCCAACCGCGCCAGCAAGAAATTGCAGCTAAACGCCCCTGCAAGGGGGAGCTTCAGCTAGCACTAATCAAGGACCAGGGAAAAGCCTGGGGGTTGTAACAACAAGAGGCCTTACAACCCCAACTGACCTGCCCTCTCAGCCCTTGCTTGCAAAGAACTCCTGCGACTATAATCTTCACGAGGTCAAAACCCTAGACGTCTTTCAGGTCCATAGCAACAACCTCATGTTGCAAGCCGCTCATTCCACAAATAAAGTAACACACTTGTCCTATCCCTTCTGTTTCTGTGGGAACACCCACAAGTTACTGGTAGATACCAGGGCTGATCACACCATGGTAGATCAGGCATTTGCTGACTCCCAACAATTAGATCGAGTACCCAGCAGATTCAAAGCATTACATGTAGCTGACTCCCGCAGAGTTGTTATCACCCACAAGACGGTACCCTTCTCTGTAAGAATGGGGAACATCCAGGTTAAGCTCTCTGGGCCAATCATGGCAGGCCTCAGCCACAACAAAATTGCTGGCCTCAACTGGCTTTGGCATAACTGTCCCTACATTGACTGGGATACCTCTGTCATCACCCTCAATAGGAATGGGGTGGGGTTCCAGATCTACCCTGTGGAAATGAACAAGCTACTATATGACACTGTGTTTGTCAGGATAACAGAGACAGGCTCATACAACTTCAAGGGGGGGAAACTAGACTTTAACCAATGTTCAGTTGAAGTTATCCATGCAGAATCATCTGCAGTCCCTCCCTTGTCATCATCACCACCACCAGCGCTAGCTGCACTCCTCAAGGAGTATAATCACGTATTTAGTGAAACACTCAAACAACTACCTCCACCCCAGGAGATCCAGCACGCTGTACAACTTCAAGGATTGTTACCTAAAGCACAACCATTATACTGTCTCACGCCAAAGGAAGATGAAACCCTCTGCCAGCACCTTGTGGACGCGCTTGATAAGGGCTTTATTTGCCCCTTGCTATCTCCATACAGGGCAGCAGTCTTCTTTGTAGCTAAGAAGGATGGGTCTCTTTGCCTAGTCACGGATTACCACTATAAACAAGGTGACAGTTAAAAATAAATACCCCCTGCCGCTGATTGACGACCTGTTTGATACACTCTCAGGCGTGAAGGTCTTTAGCAAGATTGATCTCACTGCAGGGTACAACCAGGTCTTCATTGCACCAGGGGATGAGACAAAAACTGCCTTCTGCATGTGCTACGGGTTGTTTGAGTGTTGTGTCATGAACTTTGGAATGACTAACACTCCCTCCACCTTTGCCATGTTGATGAACAAAGTCTTTGAGGAACTGATTGGAAAGTGTGTGGTTGTGTACCTTGACAACATTATTGTCTTCAGTCAAGATCAAACCACACACCTCCAACACCTCCGTGCTGTCCTCAACACCCTTTGGGAAAACCAGCTAAAAGCTAAACCCTCCAAATGTGAGTTTCTCAAGTTGGAGTTACTATTCCTTGGGCACACCATCTCTGCCCAAGGGATAAAGCCCAATCCTGCCAAAATCAAGGCAATCACTAGCATGCCGCCCCCACTGATGTGGGCCAAGTACAAACATTCTTGGGCATGGTTGCCTATGTACGCAAGTTCATCCCCAACTGCAGAGAACTAATTGCACCTCTTACTAAGCTCCTCAAAACCAAACAGTGCTTCCATTGGACCCCCGCCAGAGATCAGGCCTTTGAGACGTTGAAGCAAAGGCTCACAACAGCACCAGTACTGCAGTTTCCCAACCAAAATCAACAGTACAAACTCGAGACTGGCGCCTCTGACAGGGCCATAAGGGGCGTGCTAAGGGTAGAAACTGACAATGGCATCTTCCTCCCTGTAGCATATGAGTCCAGGAAGCTCACTGACTTGGAACAACGTTATCCCATCTATGATAAAGAGCTGGCAGCCATTGTACACTGCGTTGAGAAGTGGCGCTGTTACTTGGAAGGTGCAACTTTCCCACCCTGCGTTCTGACGGACCATAAGTCACTCCAGTACTTCAACACGCAGTCCAATTTGACACGCCACCAAGCAGGATGGGTTGAACGTCTATCCCTCTATCAATTACGCATCAAATATAAGTCTGGAAAGAAACTTGTCACAGCCAACACTCTTTCACAACTCTATGTAGCGTCCATCACTGGGGACAACGGTCTGGACCCAGACTGGCTCATGCTCTACCTGCGCCCTGAGGCAACCTGCTACAAGGGCCTTAACTTGGTCACCATCTCCAAGCTGAAGGACAATAAAAGTCAGTTCACCATTGATGCTGGGAAAGTCTGCCGCCGGGCAGAGACAGGTGAGAAGACGCCTTATATTCCCACCACACAATGAGGAGATACCATCTTGCACTACCACCAAACCTTGGGTCACATCCGAGGGTGTAACCTCTTCAAGATCATGAAACATAAGGTTTGGTGGCCGCGCATGCATCAAGACATCTTGGACCTCCTTGAGACGTGCGTGCTGTGTGAAAAGAATATGTCCAAACCTGCACCTCCCAAGTCTGTCCTACCCATCAAGGCTATGGAACCCTTCAAACAGTGGGCCCTCAACATTGTGGGACTGCTTCCCAAAGACAGACTGGGTAAGAAGTATATTATCACCGCTATCAACTATTTCACGTGTTGGCCAGTGGCCTGGGCCACAACCAACCACACCGCCACCACCGCTACCCGCTTTATTGGCAAGGAAATTGTGGCTCGCTTTGGGCAACCCAAGCGTCTTATCATGGATGGTGGGCCAAACTTGCTGGACACGTCGCAAAGGCATACTGCGTCAAGAAGGTGCTCCAACATATAGTCACAACCCCCTACCACCCACAAGCCCCCCTTAGTGCCAACTACCTCCCTAGACCAATGGTGTGCCAAAGCCTGAGAAATCAAACACAAGCGGATTGCAGGAGGGACAAGACACCTTGAAGCTAGATATGCCATAGGTGACCCCGTCTACACCCTCAATCCCAATTCTGCCAAATTAGAATCCAACCACCTAGGGCCCTTCAAGGTAGCTGCTGTCTATGACAACCACACCTACCAATTTGAGGATGCCCAGGGAAACACCAAGAAACTTTACCACAATTGCTTGCGCCCCTGCCATGCCATCCCCACACAAAGGTTGTTTGTGCAAACCTTCCCAGACCTTCTGCAGACTCCATTCCTGGTGTCTGACAACAAGCAGGGGGCAAGGGAGGGTGTTGCAACCAAGATTTGAACCTTGCCTGCTAACGTATCTTACAATACACAGGGGGCGCCCAACAAGTTGCCCCTTGACGTATCTAACGTTATGAACCAATCTGGTGGCAATATCAAATGGCGGATAGTTCATCCTAATTAGGAGTGTTACTAATTTGACCTGATGATCCTCACACAAGTTATTTCTTGGCTCCAATTCTTACATGAAACATGCCATCCCCTTGTGGCCCATGGCTTTCCCATTTAGTATATTAATCACAATATCTTACAATAAACAATACCTTATTCTTACTATTATGTCCTTTCCTATTGGACTGTTGTCTTCCCCAATTCCAAGTACTGGACCCTCATTGGTTCAGTTGCAACAGTAAAATCTGGAGAAATGGGTGGAAACTATTTGGGGTATTCTAAAATGGGTGTGTTAAAAACAAAAACAACAAATTAAATTATAAAAAATCTATAATTGGGATATGGGTGGTGGAAAATATTAATTAAATATTCATATTCAGATAAAATCAAAAATTTAAATTAGGGAGTAACTTAATTGAAATTTATTTAGTATTTTATTAAATTCTCAAAATGGAAGGAACACAACAATAGAGTGACAATGCACCTGTTGTGTGCCGCAGTTGTGGTTGCCCTGTGGGTCAAAGAACAGAGTTAGTTCAACCCAAGTGCCTACTCAGGAAGGAGACAATAGAGGATAGTTCAATAGTGATGCTGCACTGACACAGCTGGTTCAAGGAGCACAAGCTGCTAGGATGCAGAACATCATCTCTTGGATCCTCAAGCTGACCTGGAAGCCCATCAAGGTTACTACAACAAAAACAGTTAGAAACAAGGAGGTAGAACTTACTTTGTATGTGATGATGTTGTGTAACGGCAAAAGAGTTGATCCTGTCAGCCATGCTGAAGGAGGTGAAGCCTGTACTTGATACTAGCTACAAGCCCTACATCAGTGATGACAACCAGGAAGAGGACAAGGAGCCTGAGTTCTACAGAACTGATGAGGGACAGCTAGTGCTCAAAAAGGTTGCAGCCTTCTACAACAAGGTACTCATGCCTTGTAAGCCAGTCCCTGAGCAGGATCCCAATTCAACTACTCCCACTAAGCCCGCTCAGAAGTGCATCCCAGATATAGAACACATCATCATACTCAAGATAATGCAGGAATCTGGTGATTACAAGGCAGCTGCAGCTCTTGTTGGGGTGTATCCCAAGTACACCTCCAAGACCTTCAACAGATTCATCAATACTGGCTGATTCCTTGCTGCAGAGAAATTCTTGCATATTTCCACCATGCCCACCAAGGAGCACAAATGGGCAATCCGCCAGTGGATAACCCAAAATTGCCATCTTGAACCAGCAAATATACAGTCAATGGTCAAGTCTACTTTTGGGGTTTAGGCTTCAATTTCTTTTTACTACCATCTGCTCAAGGGAATGTGCTTTTCCTGGAAAAAGCTTGGAGTATCTCTCTATAATTGGAATAGCCTAACCAACATTGAGACCCAGAAAATTACACAAAGGCGTATACTGCCCTCAAAGCCAAAGGTACGGTAAAATTCTATTACATTGACAAATCAGCCTTTGCTTTGTCTATTCATAATGCATATGGATATGTCCTAAACAGCTCAAATGACAGGGTAGCTTGGCGTGCCGCAGTCTGCACCACAGCCTATTTAATGGTGGCCCTCCTTGGTTCAAAGGGGGTGTTGCAACCAAGTTTCCAGACTTGCCTGTCAACGTATCTCACAATAAACAGGGGGCGCCCAAAGAGCCTTCCCTTTAGGTATCTAACAACATGAACCAATCTGATGGCAATGTCAAACTGAGGGATCTTTCTCCTAATTAGGAGCGCTACCAATTCAACCTTCTGATCCCACACAAGTTATTCCTTGGCTCCAATCCTTACATGGAACATGCCACCATTCCACCCCCTTGTGGCCTGGTGGCTTTCTTCATATAGTACAGTGGTTTTAAAAGCTATGGCAAAAACAAAAACAATTCAGATTTAAACAAAATGAACTCAGATTTAAACAAAATTAATTTTAAACAAATTTATATTGATTTACAATAGATTTGGATTCATTTCAATTTTGTTTAAATCTGAGTTCATTTTGTTTAATTTTGAATTGTTTTTGCTTGTTGCCATAGCTTTTAAAACTACTGTATATTAATTGCAGTATTATATAATAAACAGCACATTATTCTTATTATTCCTGTCCTTTCTATTGGACTGTTGTCTTCCTTGATTTAAATACTGGATCCCTTATTGGTTCAGTTACAACAGGGGTTGAGCTGTATCAAATGATTTTGGGTTCTCACAGCAGCTTTACCTTCTTGTCATTCCTCCAATTGGTCCAGGAGCACCTGAGGCGCACAAGTCTGGGCTTTGCTCATGTTATTGTGCTGAACAACGTTGGTCTTCATAAGGTGGCTGTTATTCTTTAGGAATTCCCAATGATTGACACTAGCATTGCAGTGGGCCCCAGCAACTGGCCACAGCAAATTTGTGCTTTCTCTTCCTCACTGCTTATTTGCCCTTCCTAAATCCCATTGAAGAAGTTTTTGGATGGCTCAAGCAAGTCATAAAGTGTGGGACCCCAACTGAGACCAAGGACCTATTTGATTTGCTACAGGCCAGGATCCACACCCTCTCAGCTGAGACTGTGGCCAAATTCTATGGCCACGCTGATTTGTTCATCCCTGTGTGCCTTGCCAAACAGCCAATCAATTAAAGGCTTAGTGTGTCTGGCTTTTTTATACTCTATAATTTATTATTTAAGATTTATTAATTATCATTTTATATTTAGAAGCTTTCAAGACTGCAATCACATTCAGCAGGACCATCAATGAAGGTTTTTAATGTATTTATTTTATATTATTTTTTTGTATGACATCTGAGGCTATCCCACACATTTGATACTGGATTATGCAAATATATTTATACCACTCTTAAAAGAATATAAAAGTGAAATTAAAAAATTAAATGGTTAATGTACAACATAGAGGTGTATTTTATTAATATATATTATTTTGCTTTTTGAAAACCTTCTCTGGGATTTATTTTGCAAAACTTGTTTTCTAAATTAAGAATTAGCAAAATTAAATATAAAAAAGTAATGATTAAAATTCAAATGTAAATTTAAATATGGAATGATATTTTTATTAGGTATGCCTATAGTGAGTCCTTTGGTATGTACCCATCTGGCAATGGAGGTGGCGCACAACCTCCACTGCCACACTGAAGACAGTTGACACACCCTGATTAAAATATTTTTGGCAGTTAGTAAAAGGGAGTAGGGTCAGGTGCAAATGGAGGAGCAGCTTCTCTGGTAGGGCTGCAAACCTGTAGATACCAGCCAGGAAAGGACGTCCTGGATCATATGGTCAACCAAGTTGTACCCAGGGGGACCTTCTTGTTGTCCAGGGAGAGCCAGGCCTCCTTGATCCCAAGAAAGACCCTGTCTAGGTCCTCCATGCTGGCGTCCATTCTGAAGTAGAAGAGATACCCAAGGTAAACAACAAGGTGAAGCCTTTGCTGAGCAAAGGCTTCAGTGAACTTGCACAGCTTATTGTATACTGTACTTATTTTCTTTTTGTGCCTGGCTTTACCAAAGGTCAGCTCCATGGCCACAGGAAGCCCCGTCTCATTGGCGCTCCAGGCCAACTTGAAGTTGGCAAGGAGTTTTTTGTCTTCTTTATGGCTATTGCATCTCCAAAAGCCAATTTCAAAACCTCGTGCCCAAAGTTCTGCAACAGGTAAGACAGGGTGTGCTCCAGGGGGTAGCAGAATCAAGCAGCCACATGGGCCTGGCCCATTGCTAGTATATTCTTGAATGGGAGCGTTGCCAGGACGTCCAAACAAGCTCAATGGAGTTTCCACAGTAAACTCTATTGAGGTATACTGGGTCCAGGCGGACCAGTTGGGCATCCTTGTAGGCAGTAACTTCCCACTCAGATGCCCCCTTAGCATGAATAAGCTCAGCCAATGCCTCCCTGGACATTAGGAAAGACGCGTGGATTCTTTTTTCAAGCTCCTGAACAACAGGGGGGACAGAAACAACTGCCTAGTCACATGATTGCTGTAGTTGGCGTAGAACATGGCGGGGACAAACAGGACCAGAACACAGCGGATTTCACTGTCTATGGTTTCTAAAAAAACAGGTAAGGATATAAAAAAATTTATTCATTTTATTTTTTATGTTACCTTTGTATGTTTTCTATTTGCCCACAGCCTCGGCTGGCTTGGCCATTCTTGGCGCAAGAAGTTGAGCAGGCAATCCAGTATCCTCTTTCCTGGCGCGCTTTGCGGGTTTGAGGTGGGCATAAATCTCAGGGTCATCTGTCCAGACAGACGGCGCTGAGAGGGCAAAGGACTTGAATTGAAGGCCCTTGACCACCGTCTTCTGAATGTTTAGTAAGCGCTTGATTGTCTTCTCCAGGGTGTCTGGTATTTTAGTCATAAGGGCCTTTGCAGACACCTTGTCTATTTTGTCCCCTTCCAGGACAGCAGACTTAACTCTTGCTTTGACCTTATCAATCAATATCTTTAATTTCAGCAATTGCTGTTTCAAGGTCTTTTAGAAGCTTCTCTCTTTCTCTCATTGATTTTTTACAAACCTTTCCATATGTTTTTATAGCTTTAATCCCAATAAAATCTGTATTATTCTGATACTATTGCCTCTTTGTTTATTCCTGTTTGTTTTTACATTACTCTAATATCCTGTTTTTCCCAATTGTGTATATGTTTTACGCCTATCTCAATATGTGTTGTTTGCTTTGTGTCAGCATTGTTTCCTTAATTGCCATATTATTTTTGGCACTTTGAACAGCCCCTTGTGAAAATATTAACAACAATTTGGTGGCTGTCAAAATTTGAATTAGAAATTATAGGTTAATTGTGTTTAGATAAAGTTGTTACTGATCCAAATTCAAACCCTAAATGATAAACTTTAAGCCAATCAGGAGCCAAGTTATAAAGTGATTGTTGTGACATAAAGGGTCATTCAATAATTCTTTGATGCATGTGTGCTAATTAATATGATTGGCTAGATCTTTTGCTATTGTGTGCCATTGCTGCTGTGGAAAGTTGTTTATGGACTAGTGCCTAATCAGCTGCTGGATTAGCACTAGTTCATCAACAACTTGTCACAGCGGCAATGGCACACAATGGCAAAACAACCAGCCAATCATAATAATTAGTGCACATATATCAAAGAATTATTGAATGACCGTTTATGTCACAACAATCACTTTATCACCTAGCTCCCAATTGGCTTAAAATTATCTTAAGGTTTTGAATTTGGATCAGTAACAACTTTATCTAAATATAATTAATCTATAATTTTCTAATTCAAATTTAGTTGATCACCAAATTGTTGTTAATATTTTCACAAGGGAATGTGCAAATTGCTAAAAATAACTGTGTTCTGGATCTAGATACATGATATAGTAAATATAGGATTTTATAGAAATAAGTCAAACATAAAGAATAAAACCAACTATAAACAAAGAGAACATAAACAATTAAAATTAAATTTAAAGATAATATAAATAGAAAATGTTTGGTAAATAGGGGGTTTATTGGGGCAGGGAAGAGTGATGTCTAGTAGGCAGAATAGCGTAGGAAGGAAGACAAAGAGGCAGTGCTGGCCTGGGGGGTCTGGGATTGGGTGGGTGGGGCTGGAAGATGGGGGTAGTGGTAGGAGGATTTTGTGTGATGGCAGCCATATACCACTTGTCATATTCCTTGTCTGAAATTGTCTTGATTGGCTGGTAGATGGCTGTGGCATGGGGTGGGAGGTGCTTATCCTTGCATGATTGGTTGCCCATGTTCATGTGGAAAACCATTTGGGCAAACAAGTCAGCCACCATTTGGTGACTAAAGAGAGAATTGTGGTCAAGGACCCCAAGATATAGGTTTGTGACGGATCAAGGAAATTCATGCTTGCTTCTTCATTATCCCAGTCTGACTCTTTTACGGTTTGACAGGGAATCCTTTATTTAAGCTTCAATGAGCTTGGATTCTGGGCAAGCCTTCTTGGCGTTAAACTTGTTGCCATCTGGTGATCACTTCCACATTTTTTGCTTTCCATAGTCTTAGCTGCAAACCATCTCTTTCATTACATGGTATTCTTATTTCAGTTAAAAGCCAAAAACACAAAGCATAAAAAGATTGAGGGGAAAGCAACCATTGTCACACATAAGTATTATTTTTTATTAATTATTATATGTTTCCATTATATACCAATTGGGGTACATCTGGGTGAAAACCCCTCTGGTTCTAGAATCACACCTGGATTCCTATCACATGGTTTATGACATAAAGGCATTATCCAATCCATATCTTTACCAAAAAGATCTTCACACTCTTAACCTATAAGAATGTGACATAATACATTCCAGAATCACCTGATTTCTTCCGTGGAAATGTATTGCTTTCTCTTGAAGCATTCCAGACTTCCGGCGCCAAACCCCTGTGGAATATACATATTCCTAATCCACGCTATCTTTGTTCCAACTGGGAACCAGCTGATCAATCCTGAATGCATAGACATCATTTTCTATATTTAGCTGTTTTTTTGCATTTAATGATTTTTTGAGTTAAAAACTCATTAAAACACTTTGAAACTCAAACTGCGGCGCCCAGGAGCTTTCCCAGGCGGCGCCCTAGCGCCTGAAACATTCACTGTACAGCGCCTTGGCGCTTTAAAAACCAATTAGGCAGTGAAGCGGCACTTTTAACCTAATTAATTTGCCAAACAGTGCTTTTAAACTACATTTTTGGGGTTTACTTTTGGCTAACCTTAACCAAACTTCTTGACACATTCAAGGCAATTAAACAATATAATTAAATCCTCATTAATTATATTCCCAGCATATATTAATTAACCTTCCTAGTTAATAAATTGTGTTTGAGACACCTAGCCTCATAATCTGAATTGTTCAGATTATTTATTTCAGCCCTCAATTAGTACAGCCTAATTGATTCCTGGGTAATCAATTAACCTCCATGATTAATTAGACAGTTTGAGACACCTAGTCTCATAATCTGAACCGTTCAGATTATTTATTTCAGCCCTCAATTAGTACAGCCTAATTGATTCCTGGGTAATCCATTACTATGCTGTAAAATCTCTCCAAGGCCAATCCTATTGTTTTGAATTTAAACCTATGAAATTCATCACAATTCAACCTTTTGTGAAACCACAGCCCAATGTGACTGTAGTACAGTCACAAGGTTGTTGAAAACCTGAAGGCGGCGCTCCTGGTGTGTATCTCTAATATTAGAAAACACAACATCAGCCAGATGGATGTCTGCGTGACTGGCAGGTACACAGAGGCCTGGTGCCCGCGTTACTGGATGGCCTTGATGGTGGTGGAACCACCCTCCATCTGGTGGCTCAAGAAAACCCTGTGTTTGGAATTCAAGCTATCCCAGGAGTCAAGTAATCCACTGAGGATGTGGCCATACTCACAGCCATTGGTGAAATCTGGGTTTGTCTAATAGTAGACAAAACCCTTTGCTGAAACAGCCAGAAACACACCAATGAAAGTCCCCTTCTTGACCTTCTTCCTCCCTTTTTTGGGTAGTGGCTCTTCCATGCTTACCAAACTTGTCAAAAACAATGGACAATTTGTAATAGGCAATTAACATGATGTCATCTGTTAGACTAGTCAGGCATTGGACCAGTGTTGATTCAATGGCAGGGTCATACAGGGAATCCTTAGTGCCATCCCATTAGTTGCTGGCAACATTGGTAAGAATTCATATTGAAGCCACCTTTCCATGCATACAGAGCTGCACATTTGCTCAGACACCCAAATGCCATGCTGCACAAGTTGTTTCCGGACCTGGTTCAAGGGAAGCTTGGGGTCCCGCTGGGGAGTTCAAGCATTATTGTGTATGCCTTGCTGATTTGGGACTTGGGGGCCCTCTTGGGCTTCTTGGCCATCCCAACCAAGTTCTCCTTGTGCATTTGATTGTTGAACTCCCACATTATAGTGGCTTGGGTAAATTTCAATTGGTCAGCAATCTGATCCCAGGACAGAGCCTACAGATTCAGTGCCACAATTTCCTGGAGAATTTGGGTGGTGATGATTTGTTGCTTGGGGCTCTGGGCTGTGGGAGCTGAAGCCTGATTAGCTGGGGGATCAGGTTGGGTGGCGGCAGCAATTTGTTCTGGATTGAGGTTGTCATCCTGATTGGTTGGTTGACAGGCAGCTTGTGCGGGGATGGGTACAGGAGCGGGGGCAGAGCTAGACACTAGGTGGCTGTTGAACAAGTCAAATCCATATGGGTTGGGGTTCAGGTACAGGTCAGCTTCCTTGTTACCTGCTTCAAAGGCTTAGGTGTAAACAGGTGCCTCCACACCCTGAGCCTTGCCTCCATTAAAGCTATCTTGGCTGCTGGCGCTGCCAAAGATATTGCTGTTAAAAACCATTGTAAAAAACCTAGGATAAGATCGCTAAAAGTAGAAATTTAAAATTTTACAATTTATTTTTATTATTAATAACATTCCATAGTTGGAAGGTTCTCAAACCATTATACAAAAATCAGGATCCATTAAAATGAATAAAATGCCTCTGTTCTAAAATAAGATAGCTGTTGATTGGCTGTAAAACTGTTATACTTCTATTTTAGTCTTCTCATACTACACATCTTGTGTGACTTCATTTCTTTTGTCCTTGTTGAATCTTGCTTCTAGATTGCTCAAATTTTTTTTCATTTTGGTCCTTCTGTCAGTGTCTCATATGAATCCTGATTGGATTATAATATACTCCGGAATAGCACCCATCCATTTCACTTGTGTCAGTTCATTTTTTTTGTGATTTAAACAACACTGCTTGATATTTGCTATAATTTTGTATAATGGGCTAGTGAAATTTTGTTTTGGTTTGACAGTTCATTTATTAACCAAAAATATTTAAATTATTTGAATCCTGAATCTTGTGCAACTTAGATTTTGTTTAAATCTGAAATCATTTTGTTTAAATCTGAGGGATTTTTGGTTGTTGCCATAGCTTTTAAAATTACTGTATCAGGGTATAGCACTATTGACACTGGAGCAGACTGACTCCTTGTTACCAAAAAAATTGCCAACCCCATGAAACTACCCATGGTTCAAAGTAATATCAAGAGAGTCATCATGGCAGATAACAGAAGCACACCAGTCACCAAGTAAGCAAAACCTTTCTTTGCCCAAATTGGAGATGTGTAGACTGCCCTTAGTGTCTAATCATATCAATCCCCAAGTACAATGTTCTACTTGGTCTGGACTGGATTAAGTAGACCAAACCTCATATTGACTTTGACAGCTCTATCCTCACCATACAACAATGAGAGGTGAACCACATGTATCTTACCCACCTTGGCACACTTATGAGAGACCATATATTTTTGAAAATCATGGAAGCATAAGAAGAAAAGAACCCTAGAAAAATTGATTGGAACACCTGCATATATGAGTTTAGTGACTTTAAAAATGTAGAGACCATATTCAAACAAGACCCAATCCAACAACAGCTAATCCAAGAATTTCCTTCTGTTTCCCAAGAAAAGTTACTGCGTTTAACTCCCAACCAAGGCATCTAACATGAAATTGACCTAAAAAATAGTAAACCAAAAGCACAACCCATCTATTGCCCAACACCACAAGAGGACAACACACTAAAGTCCTATCTAGACAAACCCTGTGAAAAAAGACTCATATGACCTTCTAAATCTCCTTTTGGAGTATCTGTCTTTTTTGTAGCAAAGAAAAATGGATTACTTTGTCTGGTCACAGACTACAGGGGGCTGAACAAGGTCAGAATTAATAGCAGGTATCCCCTGCCCCTGATTGATGACCTTTTTGATGCCCTGGGGGTCCCAAGTCTTCACAAAAATTGAATTGGCAGCAGGATATCACAAAATCTGAGTTAAGCCAGAGGACAACCTAAAAAGGCATTAAGAACTAAGTATGGCTTGTTTGAATGTGTTACCCTTAACTTTGGCATGAAAAATGCCCCAAGTACCTTTGTGACCTTTATGAATGAAGTTTTTAAAGAAAACATTAGAATATGGGCTATTGTCTACCTTGAGAATATAATCATGTACATCTCAACTATAGAGCAACACTGGAAAGATGTCTTCCTGGTCCTCTTCACTCTTCAAGATTACCAACTTATAGCCAAGCCCTCCAAATACAACTTCTTCTCAACATAACTCCTAATTTTAGGACACATTATCAGCAAGGACAGAGTTAAACCAAACTCAGAAAAGATACAAGCCATAACCAATATGCCAGCACTGCAAAATAGAGAGTGAGCTCTGTACATTCTTAGGTATAGTAGCCTATGTTAGGATATTCATCCCTGACTGGGAGCCTTGACTGCTTCCTTATCTGCAATCACTGAAAAAACGATAAAATTTATATTAACACTGTTGAGGAAACAACACTTTTGACAATTAAAAGAGCAAATGGTTAGCAGTCCTATCTTACAGTATCCAAATTGTGAAGGAGTGTTCAAATTAAAAACAGATCATGAGATTACGCAATAGGAGGAGTACTCTAAATTCAAACTGCAGAAAAGCACATCCTCCCTGTATCCTATGAACCAAGAAAGCTGTCTGAAGGAAAGAAAAGATACCCAATACATGATAAGAAACTGATAGTTATTATCCACTGGTTAATGAATTGACAATGCTATCTGAAAGATGCACAAATATTCAAAGTGCTAACCAACCAAAATTTGTTAGAATTCTTTAAGACTCAACAACACCTATCTAGACAAAAAGCCAAATAGATGAGCCTCATATAAAGTTATTTAATGATGATTGAATAAAACCAGGCAAGGAAATGCTTAAGCAGATGCCCTGTCAAGGCTATACTGTAAACATATTCTATGCACTGAAGGAGACCCCAATTGACTCATGTTAATAATGGGAAATCTCCAAGAGGGTTTCTCACCTGGTATACCAATGAACATCCAAGAGAAAGTCCTCAGAAACAAACATCTGTTCAAAAAGGTATATGGTACACTACACCAAATACTACCAAGTGGCAATACTGTACCCTACGTCCTGTCAACACAAAAGATTGACACAAACTTTTAATACTAAAGAGATCTGGGACACACCTGTATCAGGAACCTGCAAAAATACCTCAAGACACACTACTGGTATCAGGAAGCCAGTCATAGGTAGAGGCATTGGGCAGCTTGGGGTGAGGTGCGGCCAAGCCGGCGGGTAAGGCCCACCATAAAATGGGTGTTAACTTGATAATGTAAGATACAGATTGGCCGAGTAAGGACCAGGGTCCAGAGTTGGGGACCATGGAATCTACCAATCCTGTCAAAGTAATGTAGAGTGCTCCAAACAGTTGATAGAGGTGGTCTCGGCTGCGGCAGTAGGTTCCAGTGGGTGGTCTGGTCTAGGGGTTAAGGACTGAGTCATGGGAACAAAGTACGCTGGTAGGTAGTTGTACTTGTCTTTGACTAATAAGGGCAGTATCTCAACCCTATTTCCTTTGTGTCCTATGTATTTGGTACTTCTAGTCCTTGCCAAAGGGTTGGCAATGAGGATGGTTTCCAAGTTGTACTCTGAATAGGCCAGGTTGGGGGGTATTCAGTAAAGTGCACAGGTCTAAAGGGGGCTCCCAGGGGACAGTATAATGCCTGGGGTGATTTGGCAGATTGGTCTCGGGAGGGGGCGGCGGCCTGGTAGTCTACTTGACTGGAATTAAGATGGAATATCACTAAGACTAGATAGGGTAAGATTTGTTCAAACCAAAGGTTCATAAAACTTTATTATCAAAAATGACAATATGGTCATCATCATACCGCTGGGGTTTTTATACCATGGGACTTTGCTTGTTCAATTTTCACAGGATTCAGGTTCACAGACAAGGCACTGGCAGGGCATGGATCTTGGCTTAGAGTCTCAAGGGCGGCAGATCCAGGCAGCGCCTGCTCTGGTGAATAGAAGTGGCAATTGTGACCATACAACAGTCACTATTGAGTATTTAGCCAAATAAATGCTCCAAAATATAAAGTTATCTCTGTTTTTCTGATTATTGCATGTAGATAGGTTGGATTGGAAGTCTTAAGATAAAGATTCCTGAAAACTGGATATCTAGGTTCAATAAAAGAACAGAAGGCAAGATTGGCTGAGTCAATCTGGGAGACTGGGTGTCTCAAAAACTGTTTAATTAATCAGGAAGATTGATAAATAAATACACGGGAATATAATTAATGAGGATTTAATTATATTGTTTAAATTGTCTTGACTATGTCAAGAAGTTTGGTTAAGGTCAACCATAAGTAAACCCCCAAATTTTGAGTTAAAAGCACTGCTTTGGCAAATTCATTGGGTTAAAAGCGCTGCCACACCGCCTAATGGATTTGCAAAGCGCCAAGGCGCCGCTATCAAATTTTTTCAGGCACTGGGGCGCCACCTGGGGAAGTTCCTGGGCGCTGCAGTGGCGCTTGGTTCAAGTTTCAAAGCGTTTTAATGGGTTTTAAGGCAAAACCCATTAAATTCAAAAATAACTAAATAAAGGCAAGGATGCCTAGGAGTTCAGGGTTGATCAGCTGGTTCCCAGTTGGAACATTAATAGCTGAGTTTTGGGATGCTTAATCCACAGGGTTTTGGTGCCGGGGGCTGAGGAAGCTCCATGCCAAATTGGTACATTGGGATGAATGGAGTCAGGTGACTTCTTCCTATTGTAGGTTGATTCTCATAGGTTGAGAAATAATGGTGATCTTTTAGGTAAAGCTCTAGGTTTGGATGACTCAAACGTCATAGATCACGTGAGATGAATCAAAGGTTGATTCAGGAACCAGAGGGGTTTTCAGCCAAATATGCCCTGAATGGTATATAAGCAAAAACAGCTACACTTTAATAAATATATATTGTCAATGTTGACGCTTTCCCCTCAACTACCTTTTCAATTATTATGTCTTCTTTGTTAAAATTTGAAAGGGCCAAATTTGGAGTACTTTGCGTGGAAACTGCTGCTGCCAGGAAAGATATTCCTACAAGTTTGTTGGAGGAAGCTTGGGCAAGCCTGGAGGTTACCAAGACTGTGCCTGTGGAGTTCTTGGTGGAAGTAAAGGCTGCATTTAAAGAGTTATACTCTGGTTACTTTGCAAAAGAAGGGACTCCCACCCAAGGAAACCAAATCTATGTGTGGGATTCCTGGAACCTGTTAGTAGGATGGGACAAAATCTTACAACAAGTGAAAGCAAAGGCAAATTGTGAAATTGAGGCTTTAAGGGCAAGGGAGGAAAAGAGCATTGAGATCATGGCCCGTTGGTGGGATGATAACAAAGTGTTGTCCCATAAAATTGCCTCTTTGGAGACAAAGCTATTTGAAGCTTTGTCAAAGGAAGGTAATGGCAATAAGAATCAAGGGCAGGATAATGGTGGGATGGACTGGTTGGACCTGGATCTGCCACAGCAATGCTTTGTTCCGCTGCCACTGTTCACTATGTCGCCTGAGTAATTCAATTGTACTACCCTCTCTGGACAGAATGCTGGTAGTTGCTGGTGGTCATTGGCAGAGTTAAAAATAGGTTTTGTTTTGACCTCCTTAAGGCAAGCTGCAACCTCTGCATAGGTTTGGATCTTTGGCGGCTCAAGGTTTTCATCAATCTGGTGACCATTTAGGGATTTTTCCTTGGGAGACTGGCGGGTCTTGGAGTAACTTGTTGTTGTGTTCTGAGGCGCGGCACAGACACACAACAGGAAATCCTAACCTTAGGATTGGATTTGTACTAAGTCTTGGTTAGATGACAGGGACGGCAATAGTGTTTACCTTGCAGCCCTGGATGAATAATCTCTACTAGGCGTGGCTAGAGAGAGGCGCGGAAGTACAGAAGACAAAAAGACAAAGATGTGAATAGAACTTAATTTTATTGGTAAATATGGAAATGGAATATATAGTGGTTAGGAATACCACAAAACACTACCAGGACGGTAGGATCACTTGCCACAAGCATGAGTGGGGCGAGTGAGTTGCGCAGAGTCAGGAAACCAAACAATCATATTTCCTGAAGCAGAAGCCAGTTTATTTTGAGAGTCAAAAGCAAAAGCAAGAGATTTGTCTTCAAAATGGCCCACCAAAGGCAAAATTGAAACATGGTGAATGCTTTTATTCATGACATTGCCCCCCTCTAGATTGGCCTTAGGGGGGTGATACTTGCAGAGGAACTTGGCGTGTACGTGAGCAAAAGGGCGACCACTGGAGAGGAGCTTTACAGTGTACTCAGATCCTTGTTTGAAAGTCATCTCTAAAGGACCAATCCACAGGGAGTCCAGCTTGTGTGCGCGCCCACCCACACAGTGTTGGTAGTACAGGACATGGTCACCAACATCAAACTCAGGTAAGGGGGAGCGCCCAGCGTTGTCAGGAGAGAGCTCAAGCATCTTAGTCTTATATGCAGAAGCGTAGGCAGTGGCTTGTATATCAATGATGCAATTGACTAGGTCTTTTATGTGGTTGTCAGGGTTCATAGCCTTATCAGAGGAGAGTAGGGGAACCCCCAAGAGCGACAGAGTGGTGGCTTCACGCCCATACAACATAGCAAAGGGGGAGTATCCTGTGATCCAATGTTGGCTCAGACAATAGGCAAAGAGTGCAGCAGGTAAGTATAGATCCCAATTGGCAGCGTCAGAGTAGGTGAGTTTCCTCATGATAGAAACCAGTGTTGAGTTTGCGCGCTCAACTGCCTCATTAGTGGAAGGATTATAGGGGGCAGAGAAAGACTGGTGAGTTCCTAGAGCTTCAACAACAGAGGTTACAAGTTTGGCATTGAAGTTGCTTCTGTTGTCTGATAACAGCACTTGAGGACAGCCATGGCAGTAGAAAACATCCTGCAGCAGGAAGGCAGCAGTAGTCTTAGCAGTTATGTCTTTAGTAGGGCGAGCTTCTACCCACTTGCTGAAGTGGTCAACGGCAATCAGGATAAAGCAACATCCAGAACGTGAGCGGGGGAGACGGCCTACAGCATCAATGCTGACAGTGTGAAAGGCATGTTGAGGGGGAACCAATTTGAACTTGTGAGAAGCAGCTCGGGGTCTCTGAAGTTGGCAGTCATGGCAACTAGCTATGACATCTGGGATCAACAGACAAAGATTCTCCCAGAAGTAATTCTTTGGTAGCCAGTCAAAGGTCTTGGCAATGCCTCAATGGCCAGTTTTTTTATGAGCTTGCAACACCAAGGAGAGGCAAAGACTGGGGCGCATGTATGGTAGGTATTGACCCCACACCTTCTTGAAGAGTTGTTTGTTGTGTATGAAGGTGTTTTCAGATAATTTGGACAGGGCAAGTTGAACCTCTTCAGTCTCACTTTCCCAGGAAGAAGGGTAACTAATTAGCTTGTACAGGTGGTCTGCCTCAGCAGGATGTAGGGCAAGAATGGGCATTTGGGACAATCCATCAGCGTTCTGATGTTGAATCCCAGGGCAATGGAGCACCGTGAAGTCATAACCTTGTAGGCAGAGGGCCCATCTAGCTAAGCGTCCTTCAGGCTCCTTAAGTTGTTGTAACCATTTGAGCAAAGCATGGTCAGTGACAACGGTGAAATGGGTACCATACACGTAGTGGCAGAATTGTTTGACTGCATGCAGCACAGCAAGGCACTCCTTCTCTGTAACACTATAATTCTTTTCATACTTATTCAGCACATGGGAAGTATAGGCTACAGGGTGGTCCACACCTTCATTGTTGAGCTGAGCCAAGATAGCCCCAATAGCAAGGTCACTAGCATCAGTGTACAAGATAAATTCTTTATTGTAATTGGGGTACACTAAAATGGGTGCTTCTTTGAGTTTCTGCTTTAGAGTCTCGAAGGCTTGCTGTTGGCTGGCAGTCCATTCAAAAGAAACATTACACAACAGTTGGACCAGGGGTTTGCTAGTATCAGCAAAATCAGGAATGAATTGTCTATAGTAACACATCATTCCCAGAAAGACTTGTACTTCTCGGAGGTTGGTGGGTGGAAGCATTTTGTTGATGGCTTCAACCTTCTTGGTCATTGGACAAATTCCTGTTTGGGTTACTTCATGGCCCAGGAATTCAAGGCGTTCTTTGAAGAAAGCACACTTAGATGGCTTTAACTTAAGGCCAGCTTCTTGGATCTTTAGGAACACCTCTTTAAGATGGGCTAGGTGATCAGTGAAAGTTGCGCTGAAGACTGTTATATCATCTAGGTAGACTAAGACACACGACAACTTCAAGCCACGCAGGATGGAGTCCATGGCCCTCTGAAAAGTTGCCGGGGCATTACAGAGCCCTTGCGGCATGCGGGTAGGTTCAAACAATCCTTCTGATGTGATGAGTGCAGCCTTCTGACGGTCTTCAGGAGAGAGGTCAACTTTCCAGTAGCCAGACGCCAAATCCATGGCAGAGAAAAACTTAGAACCTCCAAGGCGTCAAAGGGTGCCATCAATGTGCGGTAAGGGATAGGAATCTTTCTTGGTTAGAGAATTCAACCTTTGATAGTCCATCACAATCAAGTGTCCACCATCCTTTTTCTTTAAGATGAGCAGGGGGGAAGCCCAGGGACTTTGTGAGGGAGCTAGCAGTCCAGCATCCAGTAGTTGTTTGAGCTCCTTAGAATCTGCACATCTTCCACTCGGCTGCGGCGGTATGGCTTGGCACAAAAGGGGGGAGCATTTCCTGTGTCAATCTGATGAATCACACCTTTGGCCAGCCCATAATTGGTGCTATCTTTAGCAAAGATGTCTGAGAACTGGTCTAGTAAATCAAGCATCTCTTTCTGTTGAACCAGGGACAACTGAGGGAAGTCTTGGGCAGTGAACAGAGATAGGACTTAAGGCTTGTCTTTGGGTAGGTTGAAGACTTGAAACGTTCCAAAAGGGTGAAGAGACAAGACGTCAGGAGCCTTTAACAACTTTCCGTAACCAACAACCTGTCCTCTGGATACAGTCATAGGAAGCGCGGTAAGGTTGGCAACTAGTAATTGAACGGGATCCTTGTGGGAAACGTCTAGAATTCCAGGACAAAGGTAAGGCTTGTTACGCCCCAGTGAAGGAGGGGAATACAGCTCTAAGAAATTCTGTTAGGTAGTTTATATGATATCTGGAAGTCTATGATAGCCTGAGAGCCTGGGGGGATGGTGATAGCAGACGTGACCATGAGAGGGATTCCCTCAGTTGCAGGGTAAGCCATGGAAGGACACTTCATGTTGGTGGAATGGGTTTGGTATTTTAGGGTGAAAACTCCAGTGGGGTACTCCAGAGTACATGTCTTCAAACGTTTACCAGGAACTTTGATGGGATCCTCAAAGATCAGAGGGACTTTGTACCCTAGGATAGAAACATAACCATCCTTTAGGTTGATGATCCCATTATATTCCCAAAGGAACTGGGTACCAACCAAAAGGTCATAGCTCTCATTTTCTAGAACAACAGCCGGTGCAGCCAACAGGAGTTTATCAAATTGCATTGGTAAGGCAGAGTATGCACCAATGGTGCAAGTCATGGAGAGACCAGTGGTGCCATAGGATTGATGGTAGTTGAGATCAGGGGCCAGCTTAAGTTTCTTCACCAGTTTAGAAGAAACAACGTTGACAGGAGAACTGGTGTCCAGGACAGCTTTGATCTTTACTTTTTGAATAGATATCTCTACTCGGGTGGTGGTGCGTCCAAAGGGTGGCAGAACAGCCAAGATATCCTGTGCCTCAGCTAGTTCCTTGTCCCATTTCTCAATCATGCATTGTAGTCCCGGAAACTCCTTATATACAGTTTGGAGAGGGAGTGAGACAGATACATTCTTGAAAATGGCATCTGCAACTTTGGCGGCTTCCTCTGATGATTCCACTAATACAGGGGACTGTTTTGCCTGAGTAAGATAGGGGAGGGAGACAACTGCTTTGGCTTCAGACAAGGGCTTGGAGGTAGTTGTAGTCCTCCTGGACCGTAGCTTGTAGGGAACTACAATAGTCTCTGGGACAGCAAGAACAGAATACCCATATGTATCAGGGTCTTCAACATCAGATTCATCCACATCAGAATCATCAGAAATGTCATGGAGCAGGAGGAGGATAGGAGGTGCTTCATCATCATCAGGCTCAGAGTCAGTAGCAGGTGGAGGTGTAGGAGGAGACTGGGAAGAATTGTCAACCAAGAGCATCTCTGCCTCTAGGTTGACTGTTCTTTTCCCAACTGATCCTTGGGATCAGCTCCTTCAACCCGCGGATTGGTGCAGATGCGAGAGTGGTGGCCTATCTGACCACAGTTGTGGCAACCCTGACGTTGAGGAGGATTTTGTGAGTTCATAGTGAGGATACAAGGGCCGCAAGAAGAGGAGCCAGAGTTGGAAGCGGCACAACTCTCTCAAACAACTGCCCCGGAATGGGTAAGATGCATATCTTGGAGCAGTGTCTTTATACTTTTCATGGAGGACAGCATAGCCTTGTGGGCTTTGAAATGAAGGCACAGGAGTTGATTTGCCTTGAGGGTTTGGGCGCAGGCCATATACGCTTCATGCGCCATCAATTGTCTGCTTGTTATTAACTGTTGTCCCTCCATGTAAAATCTGTCTGCAAATTTGGCTAACATCTCTTTGGGCTTGAATGATATGTGCATGAAGGCATCCTTTTTCACCTCCAGGATAAGATCACCACGAAACTTGTCAATCAAGAGCTGTTTCATGTCTTCCCAGGTCTCAATGGTGGGCAGCTCTGGCATGACAACTTCTTGACAGGTCAGGTGTAGACAGGTTAGAATATGTTCCTTCTTAACCTCATCTGATGCTCGTCTCATGGCAGTCTCATAAATAGTTAAGAAAGCTGCAATAGTTGAGGTTTTGGGATCAAAGACTTTCTTAAAAGTAGGCTTGAAGTGTGCCTCAGGAGCTGGACCACCATTGCTTCTATCAAGTACATTTATGCGCAGGGAGAACTCAGCTTCAGATTTGGAGGGGTGTTGTCTAGCCCATAGCTTTCAAACACTTTCTTCAAGGGTTGTCAGAGTCTCGGTAGTTCTGGCACCCATAGTGTTGGCCAGAGTGGTCTGTCGTTTGGTAACATCTAGGCGTTGTCCTTGGATAGTGACAACAGTGGAGAGATCAGCCAGCCACAAAGTAAGGGATGGCCCCACTGATAGGCAGGGGGCAAATATGTTGTTTACCGAATCAATCAGCTCACTCATCTCCTGTACATCTCTGTCCAACTCAGTCTGGTCTCGTTTCAAATGGTCCACCTCATTGGCTAGGGCAATCAACTCTCTGGCACAGTGGATTTGAGGAGCCCCCGCCAGACCAGGACAACAGCCATCCTCCTTGTTAACCCCAAGTGGGCTAGCAGCGGCTGTCACTACCTCACATAAAACAGCAACTTCTTGCTGTATTCAGCGACCTGAGCAGTCAGCGCAAGAACCTGGGGGTCAGGTTGAGGCATTTCAGTAGGACGTCCTTGGCTACAAGTGGAAGCGTGTAATTCTCTGATGGCCTCCCAGATCCTCTGCTCTCTGTCCACCAGATCATTGGCAGGAGGAGAAGGCGGAACATCAGGTTTGGGAATAGACAGCTCATTCACCTGACTCTGAAGTTTGGCTATAGCAGCAGCAGTGGTAGCTCTCTCTTGATCAAATTCCGCACTGAATTCATTTAGACCTTGGGCAGCAAGGTCAGCTACCTGTTGCAATTGCTCAAAGGAATAGACACTAAATGCATTGAGCTGTTGCACTAGGCGTTCAAAGTCGGAGAGATAAGTGTTTAGGGTGGAGTCTACTTGAGTTCACCAGGGTTGCTCTAACTGGTGAAACTCATGTAATTGCTCCCTAGCGTACTCAGGGATGGACTGGCGCATTTGCTCAATGGAATTGACTAAATGTGTTTGAGAGGAGACCAAATCACGCTGATTATCAGATACCAGGGAGAACAGGGAATGGATCCACTGTTGGTAGGCAGCAAACTGGTCCCAATGATGGGTAACAGATGCTTGTAGAGATGATATTTCTTGAACATGGAGTCCCAACACCATCTGGTGGTGGGCCAAGGCAGGCTGTACAAAGGATGACAGCAGGTGATCAGCGGAGCCAGCCGCTGAGAGGAGATGTTGTGGAAACTGAGGGGCCACAATTAACTCATAATATTTGGCACAGCTAAACTGTAGCTGAAGACAAGGGATGGCCCCATCCCGAGCTATCCCAAGGGCTACTGCCATGACTTGTTCCAAGTCAGGGGTACCCATAGGGTAAGCAACTAGGTGGGGACCATTCCCAAGGTTCAGTACAGTAGGGACAATAGGTGGGTTGGCGATGTCTTCCTCAATGGGAGGGCTGGTAATTTCAGGCGAGGTTGACTCCCAAATAGGTGGAGGCAAGGGACCTGAAAACGTAGATGCAAAAGGGATAACCAAGGGGCTTACAGCCCCTTTAGTGAGCACCATTTTTGTCGTGTTCTGAGGCGCGGCACAGACACACAACGGGAAATCCTAACCTTAGGATTGGATTTGTACTAAGTCTTGGTTAGATGACAGGGAAGGCAATAGTGTTTACCTTGCAGCCCTGGATGAATAATCTCTACTAGGCGTGGCTAGAGAGAGGCGCGGAAGTACAGAAGACAAAAAGACAAAGATGTGAATAGAACTTAATTTTATTGATAAATATGGAAATGGAATATATAATGGTTGAGAATACCACAAAACACTACCAGGACGGTAGGATCACTTGCCACAAGCATGAGTGGGGCGAGTGAGTTGCGCAGAGTCAGAAAACTGAACAATCATATTTCCTGAAGCAGAAGCCAGTTCATTTTGAGAGTTGAAAGCAAAAGCAAGAGATTTGTCTTCAAAATGGCCCACCAAAGGCAAAATCAAAACATGGTGAATGCCGTTCTTCACAACACTTGTCAACTTGAGTATGCAATTTAGCAAGTGGGCGGGTTCCTGTCCACTTTGTGTGACTCAAGTAGTCTTTGGAGGATCAGGGTTTGATTCCAGGGTTTCCAATGTTGATTCCAAAACTCCAGTATTGGCTCTTGGCAGGTTGACAGTAGGTCCTTCCCCAACCTCTGTTAACCAGGTTACATCTCCTTTGCAGGCATGGATCTTTATTGACACCAGTTTGGCGGCAGGCTGGCAACCATTCAGGGAATCCTCCATAGCAGGCTGACAGGATGCGGGGTAATTTAACAATTCAAGCCTGTGACTTAACGGTTTGGCGGGTCCTGAACTGTCCTGGAGGGTTTGATCCGTCTTCAGGGAACTGGGGTTTGACTCTTGGGTTTTCAATACAAGTATTGAAATGTCATTCATGACAACTGGTGGCCTTAAATTCTGGAAGACATCAAGGAAGTACTAGACTAATGTGAAGTCTGTAAAAATTACGCCCAATCCAAGGTACCCCCAAGTCAGTAATACCAGCGTCAATCACATAACTGTTCAAAGTGTGGTCACTTGACATCATGGAACCAATGCTCAGCAATAACAAAGGCAAAAAGTACATTATCACAGCTATTAATTATACAACTAGGTGGCCTATAGCACAAACTACAAAAGAACATAAGGGAAACAATGTGAGACAATTTATTGGCAAAGAGATCATAGCTAAGTTTGGGGAACCCAAGCTCCTAATCACAGACAGAGAAACCAAACTTAAAGCCATTGACGCCAACATCTACCTTGTCAAGAATTAAATTAAGCACACAGTTGCTGGCATCTATCACCCACAAGCTAATGGAAAAGTAGAACAATTTGATGGCTCTCTTGTAAAAGAAACCAGTAGATTGTTTGCCAATAATATGCAGCTCTGGGCTGACATGCTACCAACAGCACTAATGATATACCAAACACAAGTCAATTGTAATACAGGAAAAAGCCCTTAAAAACTTGTTTAATGACACAAACCTGCCATTGTCAGTACTAAGTTAGGACCTTGATTACCTCTACCTAAGAAAGTACCAGTGGACAACAACTCTGGCGTACAACACGCCAGAAAAAAACAAGAGGCCAAATAAAAGGAAAGAGTTGAGAGAGAAGCAATCCTCATCCAACAGGAAAAGTTTCAAGTTGGGGGCAGATTTGGGGTTTCAACCACAATTTGCATAAGTTGGAACCAGGGTTGAGAGAACTGGGATTGTCATGGAGGCCAAACCCATTAATACTTACCTTATCAACAGAATTTTGATTGTGCCAAATTAAAATATATGCACCATGACTAACTCTGTCTATGAAAAGCAAGGACTGCACAAAAAAATTCACAATTACCTGTCTCCAACACAAAACTGGATCTTTATTAATCCTGAATCCCCTAAAACTCTCAAGAAAATCCCTAAGGCTCCGCCTTTCAGCACCCCAGGGGATGTGGCAACATCTTTGACTGCTTCCTCTCAGAGAAGTAATTACCCAAGTGATTGATCAACTAATTGTTAAGTTGGTGGCACTCTTATCAATTGCTATCTAATACAGGGATCAACCCTTTCAAGACCTAAGCAGAAAATTACCTGGACACGCCCCATGACTGCCATGACATACGTGGACAGCATGTGGCTTCCCATGATACTATATAACCTTCAATATTTATATCAGTAAATTATCATTCTCTTCTTAATTCTTTCCTTTATTTTTTCATATACTTCCAAAAAGTATATACACAACAGAATTAAAAAGTTGAATAGAAGAATTTTAATAATTATAGGGAAGAAATAATTAAATAAATATAATAATGAATATAAGAATGTATTAAGGAGTTGATTGAGTGAAATGAGAAAGAAGCAGACAGGAATGGCACAGGAAAACTTTGAGAAGCAGTGCAAAGCATTCTGCTGGGGACTATGGTACAGAGCAAGAGCAAGATAACGGGTTGTTTGAGTTTTGCTGAGGGGGTATTGTGGGGAAATGTTGAATAAAATGCAGGGGGCAAATCCTTTTTATAAAACATAAGGAAACCCCAACCAGATAAACACGGGGAATTTAAAAAGAAAAGCTGTTCAAAACACTGGCTGAGTGTTTCTCTGTGGAGCAAGAATGGCAGGTTTGAGCAAGGAATGATGCCATGTAGCCTGGGGAAACAGTTTGGAGGGATTGGTGAATTTTAGTGGTTGATTGGCTGCAGGTTAAAGCTTGTTATATCAATGTTTCTCATTGGTAAAGTAGGAGGGAAACCCCTAATAAAGAAGTGGGTTGAAAATAAAAAAGTCTGCTCTGATTGGCCAAGGTAATAAACAAGGTTTGATTTGTTATAGAGGAAGAAAAAACCAATAGTTTAAGCCTGGGAAGTAGCAGCTTGGGAGAGAATATGACTGAAACAAGGAGCTATTTAAAGGGTAAGGGCTGAAACAAAGGAATCATCTACATCAGGAAGTCACAGAAGGAGTCCAGGACGCAGAGCACGGAGGCAAAAGCAAGAAGCAAGGAGTCTAAGACATAAGGCAAGGAGCCCAAGACCTGACCCATCAAACCAATCTCAAAAATTGGCTACAGACCTAAAAGGTCTTTAAGGGGATCTTCCTTCTGATTCAAATAAACGCCAATCTCAACCCCTAAACCCTTTTTTATTCCAAATATTTTATCATGGATAAAGTTCACCATATATTCTAACTTAGTCCAGGAGAGGATAATGTATATCAATAGAGCTGCAGGAAGTTTGCCACCATCAAATCTTCCAACAAGGAGCAAGATTGATTGACTGAAAGGCTCAGGATGATCCACAGAGGCAAGGAGTTTCTAAGAAAGGGGTTCAAGAGGATGTCCCAAGGCTGGTGCTGACCCAAGGAGGATAGTATTCCGGCTGAGTTGATGGTTTACAGAGAGAATGCTAGGACAGTCATTGGGAAGGTGCTCAAGGAAATCATAACCCTCCAGGCTGAATATAGCATCTCGCCAAGGGACCCCTTCACTTGGAGAATGACAACCCCTCCCAGCTGGCACCTGGTATTGACCCAGGACATGTTTTGGTGCCTGAGAAGCTAGAGCACCACAGCCCCATCTCTTGCAGGTTAGGATGGCTTGGCTAAGCACCCCCTGATTTTCTCCCTCATCAGGAGGTTTATTGATGCTCTGCATATAGTTAGCTGAAACATGATGGGCCTTTCTCTGGAACTGAAGTTGGTGTGAGGGCTTGATTGTTGGGGAGAGTATTATTTCTGGATGGTGCCCTCTCCTTGCCTTGACAGTTGAATGCAGACTGATGCTTTTTTGTAACTGAACCAATGATAGTTCAGTATTTGATTGGGGAAGACAACAGTCCAATAGAAAGGACAAGAATGAGAAGAATAAGGTATGGTTTATTAATTGGTATTGTGACCAATATACTATATGGGGAGAGCCCCAAGACCACCAGGGGGTGACACAGTGGCGGGTTCCATGTAAGGTTTGAAGCTGAGGAGTAACTTGCACGGAGATCAGTGATGTTGAATTGGCAGTGCTCCTAATTAGGAGATAGTGCCCGTAACTTGACATCACCATCAGATTGATTCATGCTAATAGTTACGTTTTGGGGAAGCTCATCAAGTGCCCCCGGTGTATTGTGAGATAGGTTGGCAGGCAAGAGTGTGAGAGAGGGGGGCTAAACTAACTAAGTTTGGCTCCCATCCTGGCAAAACAAACCACCAGGATGCCGCCCAGTGGAGGACTGGAACAGCCGCTCAAAAGGGAGACCACAAGGAGGACACAGGAGACAACTGAGGAAAGTAGGCATTCAGCGCCATCAGCGCCAACCCAGTGAGCAGCCAGGGGGTACAGATGGGGGCAAAAGGGGGCGCCACAGACGCGTGCAGAGGTACTGAGTTGCTCTTCTCTAAGCCTAGAGGGGGGGACATAGGCACCTCCTCGCTTGCCGGAGCGGAAGAAGCATGGGCAAGGACCTCCAAATCCAAATCATCACAGGTCAGACTCTTCACCACAGCCTCCCCAGAATAAAGGAGACTGCCAGGCAAACTCAGGAGGCTAGAGGGGGCCGCGCTTGCGAGTTGAGCTGAAGAGGAGAGTCTGGACCACAGGTCTGGAGAGGTAGACCACAAGAGGAGCAAAAATGGGGCCAACAAAAATACCACAAATTTTATGACTGGGAGTATCATTTCTGAATTCTCCTCAAAATTTGGGCAAGGTAGGGACTTTTGTTTTAGGTAAATGGGTAGGATCAACACAAGTAGGGGGACTCACAGACAAGAAAAGGGCAGAAACAGCGGTGGGAAACTTGGTGGTGAACTCAGGTGCCTTTACAAGGGCCAGGAACAAAAGCGGGTTTGAAATCAAAGAATTTAGAGAAAAAACAAGGTAAAAGTAGATTTTTATATTGTATTTAACTAGAAAACTTAGTTTTGATTGTAACATTCTCTAAGCAAAAGCGAAAAGCAAACCACTATACGCTGAGGTATGTTTCAAGGGTTCCAGAAGAGGGACCGGGTTCGAAACGCGGGGGCTAAAGGTAAGGGGCAAGACGATGACTAACACTTTAAAATTCTAGATAATGGGGGACTCAAACAGAAGTCCAACCAACCAATACAATTTGAAAATTAAGTGTGACAAACTCCAAACTTTTAATAAATTGGAAATTGACAAGCAGGGGACTCAAAGTCCCCTGGCCTTGTTAAAAGGGGTGAGATTGACAGATATTGGTCACATGGCTTCCAATGTAGCATTTGATTGGGCAGAGGAGAATTTTTGCTGGCCAGGGCCAGGGGGACTGGAGGGTTCCAGTGTAATTTCCGCAACTCCCTCTGATTGGCTGGAAGGTAATGCAAGCATTTCAGATCTAGTTGACTTTGTAGTTGTTAATGTGGCCCCATTTGATTGGGTGTTCCTAATTGTCTTTAAAAGCGGACGATACCATGCCAATAAATAGTCCAAATTAACTAGTGTTTCTTCCCAAGCTGGAGCAACCAGAGCTGGGGGTCCTGCAGGATATGCCAACACAAATCTTTCATCCACTGTGTGAGCTAAATCATTGAGAGAATTTAGTGGTTTTGCTGGGCTTTGTGCAGTCTTTTTTGTGCGACAAGGAAATACAGTCCTATCCAAAGCCAAAGGGGGCAGTGAATTTACAAAGAGGGGAGTCTCGGTTGCAACCCTTTCTGTGCTGAATCTTTTTTTAGGATGGCTTTCTGGTGGTTAGTAAAGTTATTTAGCTCAACCTATTGCATGGCGTAAGAGGGAAGGCCATTGTAGGAGTTGAAACAAGTAAAGGGCTGGAAAATTCCACATGCCTGAGGGTTCTATCTTGGATGCCCTATAGGGGTGATGTATTTGATGATGGTTCCTGATATCCTGAGCTTCTTAAGGTACTGAGCAACTGTTTTGTACATATCTTTAAGTGAAAAGTTGTTAGTGAAGGCCTCTTAAAGATGTCCCAGCTCTCATTTTGAGTTAATTTGGCCTCAACCCATCCACTACAGTTTTGGTAGTGATCTCTGTGGCTGTGAGTGAGATTTTGCTTGCCCAGAGTCTTTAGGGATAACCAAATTGTTTAGATTTAGTTTGGGTGTTCTGGATCCAGATAATGGGACTTTCTTTGTGTAAGCCAGAAAGGGTGTTGATCTCTGAGGAGCAAAGATATAAAGTACTATAGGATATATCTCAGGTGCTCTCTGTTGTGTTAGTTCAAGATCCCTCTTGCGGTGAGGTAGTTAACCTGTTTGATGGGTAAAATATGGTTGTTGAAGATGGTGTATTCCTGGGGACAGCATGCCCTTTCTCATAGGTTCTCCAGCCAGTAGGGAGTACCATTTTAGGGTTCTTTTCTTTAAAAGAAGTTTTTTTTGGGTAAAGTAGGTGTGGGTAACCTACTTCTTCTGCCACTGTTGCCATTATAATTCTGAGAATTATAAAGTATAGAATGGATGGGATTGAAGAGGAGAATAGTATATTTATTGAACATAGAAGGGGAGTGACATATAGTGATAGGCCATAGTGTTCATGTAGATCATGGCAGTTATGGGGTTTGTGAAGCCATGTTTCTCATTTGATTCAAATATCTTATCCCTATATGTATCTGGACTTTATGTTGGTAAAGATGCAGTTTTCTGTTGGGAAGAGGTTTTGGGGAAATTTAGAAAAGTTTGCTAGGGCTGGGCAGATAAAATGGATCCGCCGCCAAAATATCTGTCCGGGGGCAGTTACCGTGACCAGGTTTCCTGGTGAAAGCCCGCCACTTGTAGCTGGCAGAAGATCTTCCTATCTTGCATAGCCTATGATTGCCACCCTTTCCGGTTTAGATGGCTGGTGGGTGGCGCTAGCTCTGGTGGGGTTGGCATCGTCGAATTGTTGCAATGGGCTTGGGATGTCCCTATTGGGATCAACGTTTTACAACTTGAGAGCGGTTGCTTTGGATTTGATTTAGGGGTACTAAGGCGAGTAGATATGGGGGTGGTGGTTCTCGGAACTCTTGGGTAGTGGGAACAGTTTCCATGGAAGTTACTTGCCTGGGTAGGGGGCTGAGTGTTATTGAGGGGTTACCTAATTAGGAAATGGATCACTTGGCGCTAGGGTGATGGGCGAGGTACAGTAAACTTTTTGGAGAGTAGGGTTTCTGTTGTGGTGAGACTATGGAAATTACTCTGTATAGACCAATTGTAAAGCCAGAGCAGTTGGGGTCAATGCCATGGTTAATCAGTGTTATGATAATTACAGGAGATGTAATTGATTGGTGCATTAGAGGTTATTTTGGTTTAGATAAATATTTAGAGCGGGCTGTGAATAGGGTTAGAGTGGTGGCTTGCTGAGAAGTGGGTGAGGTTATATGATTGAGTTTCACCTTTTAATTTGATTTGCTTTTGGCTGTGGTTCAGTGCAATGTCACTGTTTGAGATTACAAGCGATGATGGTCAGATATCTCAGCCAATCATGCGCCATGCTGAGGGGATGTGATTGGTTGGATGTTTCTGAAGTTAACAAGTAAATATGTAAGGTAATTTAGTAGATGAGGATGTGCTTTAATATAGAGTTTATATTTGTTCGATGATTTAATGAATTAGAGTCAATCAATGATGAGAAATAGTTTTGAAGAGTTAGCCCTAAGTGCGTAGTCGAGGTCGCTTTGGGTGGAAAGTAGCCTGCGTTGATTGGGGGAGGTGTTGTCGGGGTAGGTGATACGTTTTGGTGTTTTGCCCAGCCTCTCGGCAATCTTGGAGGTGAGGAATGCAAGGGAGAGGTCGGAGTACTTGACCATGAAGGCCATGATGTCATCGCCCGCCTGGAGCTTGACTTTGATAGAACCAGCATCAGATTTAGAGATGGCCATGGGTTTGGTGGTCGTTTCGGTAAACAGCTTGTTGATCTGCAGAGGCCTTCCCTTTGGTGCTTTCTTAGCGTCGCCTTGGCGGATGGCGACAAACTCCAGCAGAGGGCGGCACCTCGGCAGGAGGGCATTGACTTCCAACAGCTCTTGGAAGTAGGCATTGAGCTCAGCGATGGCATTGGGGTTGCAGTCGAGGTCAGGCATGTACGGCATGACACGGTCCTTGCCGTTGAAGCCAGACTCGCTTGGGAAGGTTTCGAGCAGCTTGAGTTGAAGTTCGCGGAACGAGGCGGGGGAGCGGAAGACGGATTGGCAGGACGAGTCGCAGAAGATGGCAGTGAGCTCGATAAGGGCCCGGTCCCAACCGACAATCTTGATTTCGGAGATGGGGATGGCGTCAAGGACGACGTGGCTCTCGGTGATTTTGTTGTCAAAGTTCTCTGCTGTGCCAAGGGAGAGTTCTGCGCCCAATACTCCCCAGCTGGAGTACTGCTGGCACAGGAGCTGGGGGGTGGAATCGGAGCGGCGCGAGCTCATGAAGCGCATCTTCTCGGTGCGCGGCGCGTTGCCGGTGGAGTTGTTCTTGCGCAGGGCACACAGGGAGCTAAGGGACTCGGTTCGCTGGGCCTTCTGGGTAACCTCCTCCTTGAGCTCAACTTGGCTCTTGTGGATGCGGCCAGGAGCCCCAACCTTGCCAATCAGCTTGGCAAAGTAGAAGTTCTCATCTATCTCCTCTAGGATAAGGACGGGATCGCCCTTGGAGGCCTCCAAGTCCTCGTTGTTATACTTGAACGTTTTGGAGGTGACATACGCCAGAACGTTCTTGGGCTTGCGGTTCTGGTTGCGAACCTTGTTTAGGGCGGTGGTGGGTACAAACTCAAACTTGTAGGCCGGTACCAGCCCCGGAGTACGAAGCTTGGGGTGAATAACTTCAATGAAGTCCTTACCCTCAGCAGCCCCACCCAGCATGTAGAAGCAGTCCTCCTTGACAAAGGAGAACTCACGAGGGGCTTTGGCAGTGTGGCTGCTAATGGCACGGACTACAGTTGTTGTCTTAGTGACAGGGCGAGTAACAGTCTGCATACCATGTCTTAGCACCCCACGCCCTTTTTATATCCTTTAAAATGCATGCTAATTTCTCAAGTCAGCAGAGTCCCAATCCAAATAAATGCCATTGCGAATCTCGCCCATCCAGACCTTTGTAACGGTGCTGCCCCATGCCATCCACCAATCATCGGTGCCCTGGGCTCGGCGTAACTAATCCCCCAAACTCCGACCTAGCCATGTGGATTCGATAACGACTCAACTGCCCACCCATCCAAGCAATCAATATTAATATCCATCGCCAATATCGAAATGCATTCATTTCTCAATAAAGCATTTAATTTTCTCCAACCATGAGGAAATGGCCGGATCAATAGAAATTTTAGCCGAGGAAAAGGACTTGCTGCCATTCCGGAGATCCGCAATTTCGATGCCAAGCACTCCATGCCGATCACACTTTGCTTCTATTAAATGCATCCACCAATCAAACCCCAACAACACCTGCCCTTATCAGAGACAATCCCCGTTTGCATGATTTTCCCAAGCCTATACTTTATACCTGACATTCCATCCAAAGCTCATGGCAACCTTTGCTATACCCTGTTGCATCCCAACCGACATGCTTTCACTTTACTACCACCAGCTTCCCAACAACGACAAATCATTTAATTAATTAAATTTACCCTTTATCATCCATCCTTTTCTAATGTTAATAAATCCTAAACTAAACCCACTCTCGATAAATGCAATTAAAATCATGGAGCCCTAACCTCACCGCCAAACTTTGCATAACTCACTCAGTTTCATTCCAAACTCCCCTTCTCGATTCTGAACCATGCCCCAACCCTAATCATTTTCACTGCCCTGCCAATAAATCAACCCTTAACCCGATACATATTTATTCCACCCAGATCAACCACAAACATACCCCCAAACTTACAACCCCATCAAAACAACATATAAAAACCAATTAATCCTAAACGGGAACTCTCATCTCTACCTATAAGCCTAACCCTTATATCCGCCATGGATTTCTACCCACCAACTTAAAATATCATACCACTTCCAAACCAAAAATAGCCATCCTGCAATCAACTTCCAAGCCCTAGCCACCCGACCAATATTACTGATCGGAGCTGGGATCGATGCCGCTGGATCCCAACAACCTCTGTGGGGGTTATTTTTAGATACCCCACCACTCCGTCCCCATCCCCGTGGCCCCAATCGCACTATTCCGATACTTAACGACCAGCCCCGAGCGATATTAATTATAGCCTAGGTATTTATATTGCTTCTGCATCAACCTCACATTTAAGGTTCGCTCGATACCCAGCATCATCCACCTGCTTAGGGTTGGGGCAAATTTAGGAACATGTCTGCCCTATTATAAACCAGCCTTCCAGAATAGATCTAGGCCCAGGCCTAGTAGGTTTAGGTGGCATCTGGCCTCACACAAATTGGGCCTGGAAAAAAGTTGCAGCTGTCCCAGCACCTTTGATCACTCCCATCCAGAAATCATCTCCCCAAGAGATGGCTTGGTTGCTGATTAAAAGGTGGCACTAACGCTACATCCAGATATTATGCTGGGATCAGATATTTGAGCCCCATGAGGAGCATCACTTGGACAAACCCAATGGCTGCTATGGTTTACATGGATACTGTGTGGCTTATCATGATGATACTATGTAATACTCTTCTTCTATATCAAATAAAGTATCCTTCTCTTCTTTAATATTCCTCTTTACTCATGTTATATGCTTCTCAGAAGTATATTCTCCACACAATCAAGAAGCCTAGCTTGACTTTGCTTTAAATTTTCAAACAAAATTTTTAATTAAAAGCATGTAGGAACCTCTGTTCTATAAACTACCCTGCTCCAGCTTCACTTTAGTCATCTATACTATATATTCTATATCCCCAGGGTTTGTATCTGTCATGAATGACATTTCAATGCTTGTATTCAAAACCCAAGAGTTGAACCACAGTCCTCTGAAGGCAGACCACCCCCCAGGACGGCCCAGGACCCGCTGACCCGTTAAGTCACAGACTCAAATTGTTAAGTTACCCCCCAACCCGCCGGCTTAATAATGAGGATTCCTGTCAGGGAACCAACCCTGATCGGCCAGCTCGCTAGCGTTTGGGAACTGGCGGGTTGCGGCCTGGGTGGGCAGGGCCCACCAAAGGATTGGTGCTAACTTAATGAGGTAGGACATTGACTTGCCCACCCACGACCACGGACCGGTGGCGGGGACAATAGTATCTATTACTCCTGTGAGAGTAATATATACAATTCCAAAAAGCTTGTTGGTATGGTCCAGTGGGAGCTCGGCGGCAGAGACAGGCATTGGTTTGGGGGTGACGGGTGGCTTCATGTCTATTTGGTAGGCAGGAAAGAAGTTGTATTTATCTCTGAACAGGCGGGGCTTGGCAACACACTAAGGGCCTTCTTGGTTGTATCTGGTTAACTCTGTAGTTCTGGCCAAGGAATCCCAGGCTAGTATGTTGTCGGTGGTGTATTCCTTGTACTCAGGCTTTAAGGGGTACTCTGTGAAATGAACAGGACCAAAGGGAGCACCTGACAGGCGGTTTGTAGCTGGTGGGCTGGCAGGGGGATCAGATGATCTTTGAGTTAACTGACAGATGCCAACAATAAAATATGGCAATAATTGGGGAAACCCATATCTCATAACCTTTATTTAAAAATGACGATGGGGGTTGATCTTGGCCTGGCAGATATTTATACCACACTGCCAGGATTCACTTCCTGGTCAGGTTTTCTGGGTCCGGGCGGGTTGGCATCAGGGTCTCAGATGACAGTGTGGTGCTTGGCACTGGCGGTTTGCCACTGGCCGCTTCGGAATAAGAAGACTTTGAATCCTTCTGTTTGTCAATTTGAGTATTGGGTTCCTCTTCAGGTTCAGTGCCTCCCCCAGGACTTTGGGGGAGTTTGGAATAACTCTCATTGAGAAACTTGTGCATTTTACCAAGCAAACCACCGGTGTCAGGTGTTAGCACCTCGAAGAAATTCCCAGCATCTTGCACTGGGGGTTTGCTTGCAGAATCCTGCAGTACAGCTAAGGGTTTGGGTCCTGGCGGGCTGGCAACAACTTTATCAATCAGTAGTGGGTTATTGGGTTCCCAGCCTATGGGTCTGGCAGTCCGTGAAGGGGTTTGTCCAGGGTTTGACTCTGGTTCCAAATTTTGAGATTTAGGAGCATCCAACTTGTCATTCCTGACAATTCCCTGAATGATTGTAAGATTGCCGCCAAATTGGTGCCACTGGAGGCCCATACCTTCACAGGAGACATGACCTGCCTAAAGGAGGTTAGGAAAAGACCTACTACTAGCCCTGCCAACAATTACCAGCTGTTGCAAGTCTTTAGTCCAGAAATAGTATTGCTTTTGGCCAGCTCAGGTGACATGGTGAACAACAGCGGCAAAACAAAGCATTACCACTTCTGTCCTCCAGAGCCAGCCCAACCAAGACCTGCCAAACCGGTGCCACTGAGGGCCCAGACCTGCACAGAAGTCTTGGCGTGGACAAGACCTACTACTAGCCCTGCTGTTGAAACTGCAGGCTTGACCCGCCAGCAAGGTTCCAACCAAGTAGGTCTGTGACCCGCAATCCAATTACCCAGTCACTTGAAGCCAGACCCGGAAGTCAACTCAAATTACCAAATCAATCAACATGAACAAATGATGATCCCTCACGGTGGATACCTCAATTTGGCGCTTGACTCATTAACAGGATCAAGCCACCCCCTCTTTCATCCAGCTGTGTGATCACCAATCATGTTCCTGCTATCCATTGATTCACAATAGCTATATAATCACTATCTCACAATAAAGATTATTATCTATCCTCTAAATATTTTTCCCCTTGTAACTCTACTAAAACAGCACAGTTATGACATTGATAGCACAGGTAGGTTCTCCATCCTACCTTATCTTGAAAAATTCCTCCTGTTGCCCGCACACGCCGCGGCCAACAAATCCTCGACAGAATTATGTCTGGCCTCCTGCCCGGCTGGATGCCATACACTCCTGGTACCAAGATACCTTATGGTTTTGTTCTCTACCAAAACACAGTGATCCCGCTACCCGCCTTCAACGCCCTGTCCGCCCTAGGGTTCTTTCAGGCTCCCTCATCAACGCCACAACCAGCGGACAAGACCACCATTCCCGCCTATGTCGCACAAAGACTTTGCAGCGCCGCCTTGGAACCCTTTGCAGGGGCCAACAACGACAATGCTGCCGCATGGATTCAGTCTGCCCAAAGCAAGTTGGCTCAGATGGAGTGCCCACAGTGGTTTTGGATCACGGAGATTTCCATTTGTCTGACCCATGACGCTGGCACCTGGTGCAACAAGTGGCACAAAGAGCACACTGACAAGAACTGGGACACCTTTAAACAGGACTTCTTGGCAAGATTTGTGCTTAAGGATACAGCACTCATGATCATACACCAAGTAAAGAACCTAACCCAGACAGGCACTGTTAAAGAACTCACCCGCGCCTATGAGGAACTCCGCCTCCACGCCCCATCCAACATGGCCTTTGACACCCCAGCAACACACCTCATGTACTACGACGCTCTCAAGTTGCACATGATGAGACATGTGAACCTGGACCAAGTTACCGACCTACAAAGCCTGTACTGTGAGGCAGAAAAAGCGGGGAAAACCTCCAACGCTCTGCACAAGGCACAGACTGGGAAATAGGAGAGACCCAAGGACTCACATTCAAGTGGGCGCTCTTTGCAACCACCTCCTGGAGGTAACAGTAACACCAACAACCACAAACCCACGGGATCAAATGGGAATGGGAAAGGAAATAACAGCCAATCAAATTGTACCCATTTCCGTGTCACCGCCACCCAAGGCAACCAAGATGAGGGAAAAGCCCGGGGAGAGCACTAAGCAAGCCAAGCTCTCCCCACGCAACTCCTGACTTGCCCAACAATGAATACCAACCCAAGGATGTGGACCAATGCCCAATGATCCAAGTGCCCTCGGAAGACCCGGTACTATACACCATCACCAGACATCCCAATAAATTGATGTCTTACCCTTTCTGCTTTTGCAGTTACACAGGCTCAGCACTATTGGACTTGGGCGCAGATCAAACCTTAGTCAACAGCAGCTTTGTGAACAAATTCAAGCTGGCCACTAATCCTTTGCGGATTAAAAACGTGGTCCTGGCTGATGAACATCACATTGCCATGACAAAAGAATCTGCTCCCTTCTCTGTCATGCTTGAGAACCTCCACTCCACCATCCAAGGTCCTGTCATTGACTTCCCTAAGTTTGACATTGTACTGGGACTAGACTTGTTGCAGAGAAACAACCCTCATGTAGACTGGGCAATCTCAGTGCTGACCATCAAGCGCGAAGGTGTCAACCATCAAATCTACCCAGACTCTGTAGACCAACTCCTACAAGACCACGTCTTTGTACGCATCACAGAGACCTCGGATGAGAAGAAAAACCTGAAAGCCATTGACTGGGACTCCTGCCAGTATGAAATCATACACTTCAAGGACCATCAGGACACCTCCACGCCGCAAGATTGCGACATTGTGGCCCGTCACCCAGAAATCTTTAAGGAAGCGTTACCTGGGCTACCCCCTGAGAAACACATCCAACACTCTATCCAACTCAAGGGGGCTGTACCCAAGGCATGCCCCATTTACAGGCTGACCCCAAACAAGGACAACACCCTGCACGCCTATCTCAAGGAAGCACTGGAAAAAGGACTTATCTGCCCCTCACAGTCTCCCTTTGGGGCCGCCGTATTCTTTGTGGCTAAAAAGGACGGTACCTTACGCCTGGTCACAGACTACCGCGCCTTGAACAAAGTCACCATCAAGAATCATTACCCCTTACCACTAATTGACAATCTCTTTGACGCCTTGGGAGGAGCCTCTGTCTTCTCCAAGATTGACCTAACTGCAGGTTACAATCAGATTCATATCAAGGAGGAAGACATCCCCAAGACAGCCTTCTGCACCAAGTACGGTTCCTAAAAATGCGTGGTACTCAACTTTGGCATGACCAATGCCCCGTCCACCTTTGTAACCTTCATGAACAAAGTGTTTGCGCCACACATAGGCAGACACACCCTCGTGTACCTGGATGATATCATTGTCTACAGCCCCTTGGTAGAACAGCATCACAAGGACCTGGAGGAAGTCTTTGCGACCCTGGCACAACACAAACTGCTGGCCAAGCCCTCTAAATGCCAGTTCTTCCAAGAGCAACTACCCTTCTTGGGACACATAGTCTCAAAGGACGGCATCAAACCGGACAGTCAGAAGATACAAGCCATCTGAAAAATTCCACCCCCCAAGGACAAGTCAGAACTACGCACCTTCTTGGGAATGGTGGCCTATGTACAATGCTTCATATCCAACTGTGGCGTCTTGACCGCCCCCTTGTCTGCCATAACAGGCGCCAAGTCCAAGTTTTTATGGACCCCCCAACGTGACCTCTGTTTTAGATGTCTCAAGGAAAAGCTCACAACAGCCCCCATCTTACAATACCCTAAACAAGATGGAGAATATCAGATGGAAACTGATGCTTCAGATGCATCCATTGGGGGAGTACTGCAAATTAAGAATAGTGACAGTAACTTCCTGCCTGTAGCCTACAAGTTGCGCAAGCTGACAGATGGCAAGTGTTGATACCCTATCCACAACAAAGAATTACTGGCCATCGTACACTGCCTAGTCAAATGGCGCTGTTACCTGGAACGGCAGGAAGAATTCACAGCACTAACCAATCATAAGTTGCTCATTTATTTCAAGACACAGGCAAACCTGTCACGCCGCCAAGTGCAGTGGATGGAAATCCTAGAAAGGTTTAACATGCTCATCCAATATAAGCCCAGGGCCAAACTTGCCATGGCGGAAGCCCTGTCCCACCTGTATGTCCGCACTTCTAGGGGAGAGAATGGGCTTGACCCAGACTGGCCTCTCCTAGTGCTACGTACAAAAGACAAAGGGTTCCCCACAGGCACAACCAATATCACCAAGGAAACAGTCATCAAGAATGAACACCTCTTTGCTGACGTATACGGGACTCTTCACAGAAAGATGTCGGATGGCACAACCATTCACTACATTCCCACACATCAACGAGTTGATACCATTCTTTGCTACCACAGAGATCTTGGACATACTAAGAGCCAAAATCTATATGAATTCCTAAAACATAAAGCCTGGTGGCCAACCTTATACCGCAATGTCCAGGAAGTGCTAGAACAGTGTGAGGTCTGCAAAAAGTTTTCCAGAAGCAAAACCCGCCTAAGTATGTACTCCCCATTCAAACCCAACTACAGTTCAAGGTATGGGCCCTGGACATTGTGGGCCCCATGCCAGGAAAGCACAACAACAAAAAATACATCATCACAGCCATTGATTTTGCAACAAGGTGGCCAGTAGCCCAAGCAGTGAAATTGCACACCGGTAACAACGTCCGGCAATTAATTGGCAAGGAAATAATCAGTAAGTTTGGAAAGCCAGAACTCCTGATAACCAATGGGGGCAAAAAATTGACCTCCAAAAACACCAACGTGTACCTTGCCAAAAACAGGGTCAAACACACTGTCACAAAACCATACCATCCATAGACCAATGGACGCGTAGAGCGGCTTAATGGTAGCCTCGTGCAAGCCCTAGCCAAACTCACCGCTGGGAGACCTGAGGACTGGTATAAGCAGCTACCAACTGCATTACTTGTGTGCCAAACCCGAGTGAACAGATCCACAGGGAAAAGCCCGTTTGAACTGGTATACGGCACACAGCCTAATATCATTCAAGCATTGACAGGACCCAAACTGGAAATTCCAAGTCAAGTCCCCCTTGCTCTGATCCTCAAGTAATAGAGGCCAACAGCAAACAAGCAGCCAAAGAAAAGGAACACTTACAAAAAACCTTTGTACCCATCCGCCAGAGACATGAAGTCAGGGACAAAGTCTGGGTCATGAATGTTGACAAAAGCAAGTTACAACCTGAAAAAGTAGGGCCAGCAATAATCCTAAAGGTAAACAACAATAACACTTACCTCGTGCAAGGGCTTGGGAAACACAAGCAAGACAAGACATTACACCACAACTGCCTACAACCTTGCAAAGCAAGACAGAAACAACAGGAAACTGCCCTGCCTGCCACCAAACAACAACTGGTTCAATATGGCGCCCAGGCTCCTGACAACCTCCCTGACAACCTGCCCCCAGAGGAGGCTGACTTTCAGCCGGGGAGGGGTGTGTGTCAAAACCGCAGGCTTGACCCGCCAGCAAGGTTCCAACCAAGCGGGTTTGTGACCCGCAATCCAATTACCCAGTCACTTGAAGCCAGACCCGGAAGTCAACTTGAATTACCAAATCAATCAACATGAACAAATGATGATCCCTCAAGGTGGATACCTCAATTTGGCGCTTGACTCATTAACAGGATCAAGCCACCCCCTCTTTCATCCAGCTGTGTGATCACCAATCATGTTCCCGCTATCCATTGATTCACAATAGCTATATAATCACTATCTCACAATAAAGATTATTATCTATCCTCTAAATATTTTCCCCCTTGTAACTCTGCTAAAACAGCACAGTTACAACACTGCCAATAAGCACCAACTGCTGTCAGTCCCCAGTCCAGAAAGGGGAACACAATTAGCCCGCTCAGGTGACATGGTGAACCAAAGCAGCAAAATTAAGCATTGTCACTTCTGTTTGCCAGAGTTTACCCAACCAGGACCTGATGCTCTCCAGATCTTAAGACAAGATCCATTCCCCACTGGCAAGCTGCCCATGGATCTGAAGCCTGCAAAAAGCAAAGAAGCAAAATCACATGGTATAAAAACACTGGCAGTGTGGTGATGACCACATTGTCATTTTTGATAATAAGAGTTTTATGAACCTTTGGTTCAAACAAATTTTACCTTATCTAGTCTTAGTGATCTTCCATCTTAACTCCAGTCCAGTAGACCATCAGGCAAGGCTCTATCCAGAGACCAACCTGCCAACCTGCCCCAGGCCCTAGACCGCCCCTGGAAGCCCCCTTTGAACCTATGTACTTTACTGAATAACCTCCAACCCTGGCCTATACCAAGTTCAACCTGGAAAACATACTCCTTGCCAACCCTCTGGCAAGAACTATAGAAACCTAGACAATGGGCCAAGAAGGAAAGTGGTACCTTAGGCCACCCAGATTGTTCAAAGACAAGTACTGTCAGGAACGCCTTTGCCTCCTTTCCTGACAACACTAACAGAATCTTGATTGACCCAGGTTCTGAAAGCCTTTCTCCTAATTTGGGGTTTTTCTCATGTCCTAAAAAGAAATTATTAGCATGTAATATCTGCTCAAAATTACCTTTTTCTTCCTTGGGATCAAGCCAGGAGGCCTGCCCTTTGCCCAACACAGGGATCAAACCCAGTCCCTTGCGCTCATTGACTTATTGCCTAGACAACGTTAATAATTGGACTTCAATCTTACCTTCAAATTTACTTGAATTTACAGGCTCCAGCCAATCAGAGTTTACGCCCACATCAGGGCCTCTCAAATCCGATATTAAACCAGGAAATGGTTTTGAAGAACAAGAACAAGGCTTCATAGTTGTTTTGATTAATCAAAACAATGGAGCCTCTCCTTCTGGTGGGTTGCTCAACCACCAGGGGGTTCCCCAAGCTGGGACTTCACCAACAGCTGGGGAAAAGTACTCCTAGCTGTTAGGGGAGTCCTAGTAGGGTTAAAGGTTCAAAAAAATCATTTTGAAATTGTATCTTAAGTTCCCAAGCTTCTCCTGCCAAGTTTTCTCCTCCTTTTTCACAACTGAATTTTGAAAAGCACAAATGGGTCTCCACTGATAGTCTATATAAGGCTCTATCTTCCATTCTATTTACTTGTTCAGTTAATAAAGTCAATTTACCAACCTAATTAATTTTTCTTTTGCCTGCTTTCAAATCCTGAAATCAAAAACCATGATGCTACCCAAGTCATCCCAATGGGGACCATTTGGGTATAAATGGTTGGTTTGGTTGCTCCTTGTTCAGTCCCTTACTGCAAGCCTTTCTTTTGGAACCAGAGCAGATTCTGGTTTGCCTCCTCCTGGTCACTTGGACAAGTTGTGGCGCCAAGTGGTACCAGGCATATGGTACACCGCCACCCCACTGTCATCAAATCCCCCCATCAAAGAGGAACCAAAGGTCATGGGGTCCAGTCCGCCCAGTCCTTCTTTATTTTGACCCATGGCTTTGGTTTTCCTCCTGGGTTATCTCGGAGCTTACTTCCTGCTAGGAAGATTTAACCCTCTTTTGGGTCAATATCATTTATTTGGGGAATTGTTTCATATGGGGATGGTCTCCCTTCTAATTGGTTCTTTACTCACCGGGTTGAACCCATCTGCAGCCACACACCTTTTGGGTGGTATGTTTCTGAGCGGATGGGTTCCTGACAAGTACAATTACCTACCTACCTTGACCCCATGGCTCCGCCCTTAACCCCAAGACCAGACCACCCAATAGAACCTACCGCCGCAGCCAAGACCACCTCTAACCAACTGTTTGTAGTACTCTATATTACTTTGAAAGTATTGGTGGATTACATGGTTGTTGTAAATTGCGCTATTAATGCTATTTTGATATGGCCTACAAATAATGATAACTGCAAAGATTTGACTGGTTTTGCTTTCAAGTTTGGGAGTTCCTTGCCTTCTGTAAATGGGTCTGTGCCAATATCCACCCATTCTGGAATACCATACCTTCACTTGTCTGATCCTGGTATGACCTCATCCCAATGTGACCCCCTCAGCCACTCTGTCTACCTAATGAGTGATTATTGTCCCTTGTCTACTATTTAAGTAGAATTATTTCTCCTAATAAAGACAAGTTTATCCACATTTGTGTTGGATTTAATATTTTTCAAGCTTTTTCCTTTCATTTTTCCAAAAGAAATTCCTCATCTTGTCTTCCAGGAAATTAAGGTATATGCCCTTAATTTTGCCCTGAAGGCTAACCCAAGGCTAGCTTCAAACCTCAAATCTTTTGTTTATAAAGATTTCCTGCAGTGTCCTCCTGGATGTTGTCCCCAGGAGCCAAACACGACAAAATGGTGCTCACTACAGGGGCTGCAAGCCCCTTGGTTACCCTGTTCCTGTGTGCATTCTCTGGTCCTTCCCCTTTTGTTTCTGAAGTACCCAAGCAACCTAAAGTTTCTAGTCCCCCTCTAGAAGAAGATATCACTGATGCCCCCTCTACTCCTATGGTAATGGTGCTGTCTCCCGGGCCCTCTTGGGCCCCCCTTCCAGCTTTCTCACTCAATTATGAGCAAGCTTTTGCTGCTGCTTGCTATCTCCTCCACACAGGCCCTGTGGCAATGCACACTATCCCTGGTCTCTGTCCTGGGTATGCTTCCAAAGACCTATATTCCTTCCTCTTGGATTTTGGTCCCCCCGCGCTGATGGAATCAATGGAAACTATTGGCATGTTAGTTAACCAGTTTATCCAGTCTGTGCTGGTCCACCATCAGTTGGTGTTGGGGTTGCAGAACCAACTCTTGACTGCCGTGGTCACCGCTGCTTCCAGCAACCACACTCAGAATATGGCCTATCAAGAATGGTCCCATAGTCTGTTTGTTTGCATTTCAGATAATCAACATGACTCACTAGCTTCCCAAAAGTATCTGACCTCATCTTTGAACTCCCTCCGCTCCTTGCTCCCTGGGTATATTAAGGATCAACTTTGTGAACTGGATGACCACCAAGCTACGTGGCACAGCCAGATCAAGTCAACCCTCCTGAAATACCGACAGGATTTTGAGACTCTAGTTGCTGAACTTAACCAGTTTTGAGAGCATGTCAATTCCCAGCTCAATTTGGTTGGGACCCACATCAATTCTTGGGGCCAACATCTAAGAATGCAATATGGCTTGGACAAGGCTGTTTTGAGAAACACTCTGAGTCAGGTTCAGAACCATGTCAACAATAGGGTGGCCTCCATTGAAGTAACTCCACCAACTCCTTCAGTCAAGACCCCGTCTGCCTTTGAGACAAGAGTATGGGAAGCTATAACTGAACTCAAAGCTACCACTCAACGTCAAGCCTCTGCTCCACACCCCCACCTGTTGAACCTACACCTGATCCTCGTATTGCCATGTTAACTGACCAAGTGGCTACTTTGCAAGGCAAGATTGAGTATTTGAGACAACGCCTCTCTGACCCTGATGACTCTTCCTCTGAGTCTGATGGCAAAAGGGAGACTGACGCCCCTAGAACTCCTATCCACCATGACCATGGGTGTTGCCCAGGGTTGGAGGGTCAACCCTGTGTCAACTGTGCTCTTGCCTTGGACCATTTAGCAGTGGTAAATAATGATGTGGCAGATTGACAATATGCTCTAGAGTGCGAGGTGCAAACCCTCTCCCGCCTTACAGATACAATTAATGGGCAAATTACCCCTCTGGTTGCTCAAACAACTTCTCTGACTACTCGTGTCAATGGGGTTGCTGGTACTTTGTCAGTACAGAAAATCAAGATTGATGAATTTGGAGCTGCTGCCGTTAATGCCCGAGATATCAGTGGGCAGAATAGTTCTACCTTGGATACCCTGGAGGAGAGCCTTTGTCTACTCTGGGCTAGACAACCTGCTGCTGAGTCTGAGTTTGAGGGCAATCCTCACATCAATGTTCTCAACCCTGGCAATAACAGCCAATCCACTTCCTTGTCTATTGACCCAAGCTACAAGCTGACCTTCAAACAAATATTTGACCCTAAGACCTCTACCATTGCTTCCTTTTTAACAATCTATGAGATGGCAAAGCGTAGGGCTACTGACAAGCTCAAAAAGGAACATCTCCTTACCTGTCTTCATCCCACGTGTCAAGAAGTAGTGGTCCCCAAACTCCCCTCCATTGTTACTTGGGAGGACATGAAGCGCCTCCTTATTGAGGAGTTCAGATGAGATCTCAGCTTGTAAGTCAAGAAGAATTCATTTATGCATATTTTCTTTAAGCCCAAAGAGACCTTGGCTGAGTTTGTAGATTGCTTCTATATCAAAGGTCAACAATTAATCACCAGTTGACAGTAACTCCTCAGGAAGTGTACATGGCTTGTTCAAATGCTTTGAAGGTGAACCAGCTTCTATGCATACACTTTGAAGCGCATAAAGCTCCTCTCACTTCCATGAAGAGTATTAAGAAGCTCTTACAAGACATGCATTTGACCCATGGAGGTACTGTGGTGCGTAAAAATAAAGCCAATAATGCCAGGATCACCTCTTGCACGCTGCGCATTATGACTCTGGGTTCAAGTGTACAGACTAAGAGACAAGGCTGTCATAACTGAGGTCAAATAGGACATCACTCACGTACCTGAACTAATCCCCAGGTGGAAGGTTGTGACCCTAAGGAACAGGCAGGAAAAGAGAGGTCAGCTTAGAGGCAGAGACACTCTCTGCTGACCAATCTCCCCTGTCTCCTCCTGATCCTCCTTCTGACAAGGAAACTCCTTCTCCCTCTGGCCCAAATATTCTTCACCTATTCCATGATATCCCCAGTGATTCCAAACCTGAAGACTCTGATAGTGAGGAATCTGATAGTTATGGCTACTCCTTTATGGCTGTTCCAGAAACTGTGTCTGTCCCATATAAGCTTTGCTCTGGGAAGACTACCACCACTTCTCGAGCACTCCCAAGTGAAGCCAAAGCTATGGTGGCTTGCCCTTACCTAGCCCAGGCCCATCAACCTCCCATCTTGGTTGACTCTTCTGAAGAAGCCGCCAAGCTAGCCAAAGCTCTCTTCCAAAACGTGACTGTATCTCTCCCACTGCAGACTGTGTATAAAGAGATTCCTTCCTTAAGATGTATGTTAGCTAAATGGGAAAAAAAGCTAGAGGCTGCGCAGGATGTGCTGGATGTCTTACCCCCCTTTGGGAAAGATACAACCTGCGTGGAAGTATCAATTCAAAAGGTTAAAATCAAAGCCATCCTGGACACGGGCTCTCCAGTCAATGTAGTATCTTCCAAGCTAATAAAGAAACTTAAACTGGCTCCTGATCTCAACTACACTCAGTTGTATGGAACAGCTGGCATTTCACAAACTTGATCCATTGGTGCCTACTCTGCTTTACCCATGAGGTTTGGGAAACTCCTTATTGCGTCTCCCACAGTTGTCCTTGAGAATGAAAGCTACAACCTCTTGGTTGGTACACAATTTCTCCACAAGTATAACAGGATTGTAAACCTGCAAGATGGATATCTTTCACTCTTAAAATATGAGGTCCCTTTAATTTTTGAGGAACCCCCACAACTCCCAGGAAAAAGTCTCAAAACTTGTGTACTTGAATACCCCACAGGCATCTTCTCCCTCAAGTATAGGACTCATTCCTCCAACATGTGCACCCCTCCTCCTTCCTGTCCCGTGGAGGAAGGTGTACCTCTTCTTGCCCTGGTGGCTATCACCATTCCCCCGGCTCCCAAGTGGTGATTGACTCTCAGATTTCCTATGAGCTATCTGAAAAGTTGTTCCTGGAACTCTACTCTCTTGAATCACTAAGCCGTAGAGAGCCCCGACTGTGTCCAGGAATCCTAGATCAAACTCACAAAAAACCTATACAACTTCTACTTGTCAACTTGACAGCCCTACCCATGCAGGTGACTCAGGGCCAGGTTGTAGGGCATGGTCATATCCTGGGAGCGGAACAAGTGGCATCCCTCTACCCTTTCAGAACTTTCAGTGACTTCAACCTACCTGAAGATGATCCCCAGGTTCTCTCCTTATTCACCGCTGCCAACTTCTCTCAATTATCCCCCATCCAACAAAAGGACGTGTTGGAGTTGCTTGATCAATTTAGCAACTTCTTTGCCTCTGGACCTACAGACTATGGCCTAGCTAAAGGAGTCATCCATCAGATTGATACTGGTGATGCACCGCCTTTTTGTGCCAAACCATACTGCCGTAATAGGATAGAGAATGCCCAGGTATCTAAGGAGCTCAAACAATTCCTGGATGCTGGACTCCTGGCACCCTCTAAAAGTCCTTGGGCCTCCCCCTTACTGATCCTCAAGAAAAAGGATGGAGGACATAACATTTTAATGGACTACCATCGCCTGAACTCGCTCACCAAGAAAGACACATCCCTTGCCCAGAATCAATGATGCCCTCAGACAGCTGAGTGGTTCCAAGTTTTTCTTGGCTATGGATCTAGCCTCTGGATACTGGAAAGTCAACTTATTGCTGGAAGATTGGGAGAAGGCTGCACTCATTACATCTGAAGGACTCTATGAACCTACTTGGATGCCCCAAGGACTCTGCAATGCCCCAGCCACGTTTCAGAGGGCCATGGATTCTATCCTACAAGATCTAAAGCTCTCTTGTGTCCTCATATACCTTGAAAATATCACCGTATTCAGCACTACCTTTACCAACCACTTGGAGCACCTCAAGGCTGTCTTCATCAAAATCTGCAAAGCTGGCTTGAAGCTCAAACCTTCCAAGTGCTCCTTCTTTAAAGAGCAACTTGAATTCTTAGGTCATGGGGTCACTCAAACTGGAATCCGCCCCATGAATACTAAGGTGGGAGCCATTGACAAGATGCTACCTCCCACAAATCTTTGAGAGGTCCAAGTATTCCTTGGTATGATGGGCTACTACCAACAGTTCATACCCAATTTTGCTGAAATGAGTGAACCCCTTGTCCAACTCCTTTATAACGTTCCCTTTGAGTGGACTGACAGCCAGCAACAAGCATTCAAAGCACTGAAGGCCAAACTCAAAGAGGCTCCTATCCTAGTCTACCCTGATTATGATAAAGAGTTCATCTTGTATATTGATGCAAGCAAAGTTGCTGTGGGTGCCATCCTAGTGCAGCTCAACAATGAAGGCGTTGATTGACTGGTAGCCTACTCCTCTCGGGTCCTCAATAAACACGAGAAGAACTACAGCGTCACTGAGAAGGAATTTCTGGAGGTGTATCATGCTGTAAAGCAATTCAGGCACTAAATTTATGGGACCCACTTCACTGTGGTCACAGATCACTCCTCCCTTAAATGGTTCCAACAACTAAAGAAACTGGAAGGTCAACTAGCTCGTTGGGCTCTGCACCTGCAAGGATACAATTTCACTGTGGTACATTGTCCTGGGGCCCAACATCAGAACGCCAATGGCCTTTCAAGGATGCTAATCCTAGCTATCCACCCCGCTGATGCTGATCAACTATACAAATTAATAGGGCACCCTGATTCTTGGACCAGTGAACCAGAAGGCATTTGCCTGGCGCTGCAAACCCTATCCAAGGACACTGTGATTCAAGATAGACAGCTCTTCAAAAAGGTCAACAATGCCTACCTACCCTATGTTTGCCCTAGCATGTGGATAGCCATTATTCTCCAAGCTCACATTGATACTGGACATGAAGGGATAGCCAAAACCAATGACTGGCTATGCAAGAACTTCTACTGGGAAAATAGCACTTTCTGATCCCTGACGTTCTTGCCTCCTGCCATTTGTGTCAACTCCAATGCCCTTTCCTGTCTCAACACCAATTCAAAATAATCCCCTCTAAACATGCCTTCTAAACTATGAGTATTGGTGCTGTTTGGCCTTTCCCTTGATCTAGATATGGGTGTTGCTTTATCTTAGTTGCCATAGACTATTTTAGAAAATGGGTCAAAGCCAGGGCCATCAGAGATATAACTGCCAAGACCACTGCTAATTTCTTGCTGCAAGACATCTTCTACCAACATGGCTGCCCCCAAGTCCTACTTTCTGAAAATGGCACCAACTTTAATGCTTGCTTCATCACGTCCATTGTAGAGGCTAGGGGTACCCACCAGTCTTTTTCCACAGTGTATAACCCATCAGCTAATGGGACTATTGAACAAGCCAATTCTCCCTGGTATCTATAATGAGGAAACTAACACTCTCTGATGCTGCCAACTGGGATATGTTCCTCCCTGCTGCTCTCTTTGCTTATTGACTCAGTAGGCGCCAAGTGACTGGTCAATCCCCTTTTGCCATGCTGTATGGGCGTGAAGCCACAACCCCCTCAATCTTGGGACCCCTTTGATCAAAGTTGATGCATCTACCAATCCTGAGGCCCATGTTAAAGACTTAACTAATTGTATCATTGTCATCCAAGCAACAGCATATTCCACTGCTGACAAGGTCAAGACCCTAGAGCTCTCCCTTTCTAATGCGACTAGAGCCCCCCTCCCTGAATATCAAATAGGTGACTTGGTTCTCTTTATCAGAATTGTAAAGGAGGTAGAGCCCATAATCTAGACTCCCTTTGGGTGGGGCCTTGCAAGGTCACCTTTAAAAAAGGCGTCAAGTATACTGTGAAACTGCTGTTTTCTGGACGTCCTTTTGCCTGATTCCATTCCAAGTTCCTTTGCAAATATCAACTCCCTGTGTCCAATCTTGAGGGGGGAAATGCCATAACTTGCGCTATTAATGCTATTTTGATATGGCCTACCAATAATGATAACTGCAAAGATTTGACTGATTTCTCTTTTGAGTTCAGGAATTCCTTGCCTTCCGTAAATGGGTCTGTGCCAATATCCACCCATTCTGGAATACCATACCTTCCCTTGTCTGATCCTGGTATGACCACACCCTAACATGACCCCTTTGGCCACTCTGTCTATCTAATGAGTGATCATTGTCCCTTGTCTACTATTTAAGTAGAATTATTTCTCCTAATAAAGACAAGTTTATTCACATTTGCGTTGGATTTAATATTCTTCAAGCTTTTTCCTTTCCTTTTTACCAAAATAAATTCCTCATCTTGTATTCCAGGAAATTAATGTACATGCCCTCAATTTTGCCCTGAAGGCTAAACCAAGGCTAGCTTTGAACCTCAAATATTTTGTTATAAAGATTTCCTGCTGTGTCCTCCTGGATGTCGTCCCCAGGAGCCAAACACAACAATGGTCCCTAACTCCGGACACTGGTCCTTACTTGGGCAATCTGTATCTTACATTATCAAGTTAGCACCCATTCTATGGTGGGCTTTACCCACTGGCTCAGCTGCACCCCCTCCCAAGCCGCCCAATGCCTTTACCTATGCCTGGATTCCTGACAGTATCCCTGAAAATGGGTCAACCCTTGGCAGGAGAAGTTCCAATCAACCAAAATAGATATATCTAAGAGTATAAAAGGGCAGAGAAACAACTCCAGGCACTAAACACTTTTTCTTGACATGTGGTTCAGATAAAGGACTCTGCTACAAGTAGCATCCCAGGGGATTGCAGCTCAATGGGGGTAAGCATCAGTAACCCAAGGCTAGAGCTTCACCTAAAGAAGTGTCAAAATACTATTGTCAATCCTTGATAGCCCTCAACCCAACTGAAAATTATCTATGTGTTACAACATCCATGATTACTCCCCCTTGGGAATGTAATTCTCTGAGTGATTCTCTGACTAATAATTAAGTGGGTGACACTCTTATTGCCTGGCCATCTTATATGAGGATTAAACCTTTTGAATCCTAAATGAAAGATTACCTGGTCAAGCCTCAATACTACCATGATGTACATGAAAAGTATATGGCTTTCAATGATACTATATAATCCTCAATATTCATATTAAATAAAGTATCCTTATTCCCTTAATTTCCCTCTTTATTTTTTCTATTATGCTTCCCATAAGTATATACCTGACAAAATGAATTTTGATGGATACATACAGTAATTTTTAAACCTACTGAGATAAACAAAGCAAATCAGTCTAAAAAAGAAAACAACTCATTCTAAAAGCAAAACTGAGAACCAAGGAGCTTATATTAAATTACAACAGATTTGGATCCACTTTGATTTTTTTTCTGAATGAGCTGTTTTTTATATCAACAGCTTATAAAACTACTTTATTGACTTGTTTAGAGTTTGAATTTGCTTCTTTTAGGACATGGTTTGCTAAATAGTTTGAGCCAATCTTAACATGTGTCATAGTAATAATTATTAACAAATAGGTGAAAATCATTGTTTTTTATACCAGGTGGCACTTGTGGCACTGAATAAGGATGGATATGTCAATGGCACACAGGTTCAAATTCTTGGCTTATAATAATCACTGTGAATTGTATTGATAAAAAGTTTGCTTATATTTAAATAAAAGTTGATATTTTTTATCTCTTATGTTTTATTTAGTTATTAACTCCATGTTATACATTATTTTATGCATTGAAATATAAATATTTGCCTATAATTTTAACATATTCAAATATATCATACAGTAGTTTTAAAAGCTATGGCAACAACCAAAATCACTTCAGATTTAAACAAAATTATTTCAGATTTAAGCAAAATCCAACTATCAGGTTAAAATATACACTCTGTTAACAGGGATTTTTAGCGTTAATGGGCGAAATGGGTCAACACAGCAACAAAGTACTCACACGCAAAACAAAACCATTCAAAATGTAATCCAAAATAAATGGATTCACAAACAAAATGTTGTGAGTTGACTTTCAGTGTACATATGTTTACTATGTGAATCAGTGACAAAATACACCAACACATGGTGAGTCAAAACTTAATCCAAAAACAAAACACAATAGGAACTTAAAATGTAAACAAAATCCCTCAATCAGTTTGTGCAATGGATTTTAATCATGAATGATACCAAGAATCTAAAATAAGACACACAATCCAAGACATAAATTTTAAAAATATTGTGTTGGGTGCTTAATTTAGCGTAAAATCTGGAGAAATGGGTGGAAACTATTTGGGGTATTCTAAAATGGGTGTGGTAAAAACAAAAACAACAAATTAAGTTATAAAAAATCTATAATTGGGATATGGGTGGTGGAAAATATTAATTAAATATCCATATTCAGATAAAAGCAAAAAATAAAAGTAGGGAGTACCTTAATTAAGTTTTATTTAATATTTTATTAAATTCTAAAAATGGAAGGAACACAACACCAGACTACCAATGCACCCATTGTGCGCCGCGGTCATGGTTGCCCCCGCAGGTCAAAGAATAGACTTAGTGCAACACAAGTGCCTACTCAGGAGAGAGGCGGGAGAGGAGAGTTCCATAGTGACGCTGCACTGACAGCCAGTTCAAGGAGCACAAGCTGCTAGGGTTTGGAGCATAAGCCCTTGGGTCACCAAGCTGATCCAGAAGCCCACCAAGGTTACCACAACAAAAACGGTTAGAAACAAGGAGGTAGAACTTACTTTGTATGTGTTTGATGCTGTTTACTGGCAAGAGTCAGTCCTGTCAGCCATGCTGGAGAAGGTGAAGCCTGTACTTGATATTAGCTACAAGCCCTACGTCAGTGATGGCAATCAGGAGGAAAACAAGGAGCCCAATTTCTATCAAACTGATGAGGGACAACTAGTGCTCAAGAAAGTTGCAGCCTTCTACAGCAAGGTACCCATGCCCTGTGCTGTGCCCAATGCCAATGAGTCAATCCCCGCCGCTAAAAAGCCCGCTCATAAGCGCATACCTGACATAAAGCACATCATCCTTCTCCGGCTAATGTGTGAATCAGATGACCACAAGGCAGCCGCGGCCATTGTTGGAGTGGATCCCAAGTACGCCTCCAAGACCTTCAACAAGTTCATTAACACAGGTTGAGTCCTTGTCACGGAGAAATCCTTGCGCGTGTTAACCATGCTCACCAAGGAGCACAAATGGGCAATCCACCAGTGGATAACCCAATATTGCTATCTTGAACTGGCAAATATAAAGTCAATGGTTAAATCTACTTTTGGGGTTGAGGCATCAATTTCCTTTTACTACCATCTGGTCAAGGGGATGCGCTTTTCCTGGAAAAAGCTTGGGGTATCTCCATACAATTGGAATAGCCCAACCAACATTGAGACCCAAAAAACTATGCAGAGGCCTACACTGCACTCAAAAATAAGAGGGACAGTCAAATTTTACTATATTGAAAAATCAGCATTTGCCTTGTCCATGCAAAATGCATATTGCTACGTCCCAAAAGGCTCCAATGATAGGGTGGCTCGGCGTGCTGCAGCCCGTGCTACAGCCTATTTGATGGTGGCTCTCCTTGGTCCAAAGGGGGTCAAGATCTACTAAATGATATTGGGTTTACATAACAGCAGGACCTTTCTATCATTCCTCTGATTGGTCCAGGAGCACCTGAGGCGCACAAGCCCGGGCTTCACCAATGTAATTGTGTTGGACAACGTTGGTCTCCACAAGGTGGCAGATATTCTTGCTGAATTTCCATCAATTGACACCAGCATTGTGGTGGGCCCCCAGCATTTGGACATGGCAAATTTGCGCCTTCTCTTCCTCCCTGCCTATTTTCCCTTCCTAAATCCCACTGAGGAAGTCTTTGGGTGGCTCAAGCAAGTTGTCAAGCAAGGAACCCCAACTGGGACCGAGGACCTGTTTGACTTGCTGCAGGCCGGGATCCACACCCTACCAGTTGAGACTGTGGCCAAATTCTATGGCCACGCTGATTTGTTCATCCCTGCGCAACTAGCCAAACAGCCAATCATTTAAAGGCTTAGTGTGTCCAAATTTTTATATTCTCTAATTTACTATTCAAGATTTATTAATATTCATTTTATATTTAGATGTTTCCAAGCCTGTAATCACCTTCACCAGGACCATCAATGAAGGTCAGTAATTTATTTATAATCATTTTTATTATGGCATCTAAGGGTATCCCAAACACTTGATAATGGATTACACAAACACATTAATATCACTTTTGGAATATAAATATAGAAATCAAATAAAAAATTAAATATAAAGTGTACAAATTAGAAGTTGATTTTAATGATAAATAATATTATGCTTTCATGATGACCTTCTTTGGGAATTATTTTGCAAAACTTGTTTGCTAAAATAAGAATTATAAAATTTTATTATAATAAAAATAATATGAATGGTAATGAAATTTATTAGAAGAGAGAATTTATTGCAAACACCTGTAGTGTTTTCTTTGGTATGTACCCACCCCGCAATGGAGGTGGCGCAAAACTCCACTGCCACACTGTGGACAGTGGATACACCCTTTTAAAAAACTCCCGCCTGCTGGTGAAGGGGAGTAGAATTAGGTGCAAACTAAGGAGCATCTTTTTGGGCAGGGGTGCAAACCTGTAAATCCCTGCCAGGACCAGGGCATCTGTATCACGTGGTCCACTGAGTCATATCTGGGGGGACATTCTTCCCGTCAAGTGCAAGCCAGGCCTTGTCAATTCCCATGAGGACCTCGTCTAGATCCTCTACGCTGACGCTCATCCCAAAGAAGAAAAAATACCCAAGGTAAACAACCAGATGAAGCCTTTGCCCAGAAAAGGCTTCCGTGAACTCACATTATTTATTATGGACTGCGCTGATCTTCTTATTGTGCCTGGTAATCCCAAACGTGAGCTCTATTGCTGGAGGGACCCCTGTTTTGTCAGCACTCCAAGCCAGTCCAAAGTCTGCCAGGAGGATTGTTGCAACAGCGTTTTCAAACTTGCCTGCTAACGTATCTTACAATACACAGGGGGCGCTCAATGAGTCATCCCTTGACATATCTAACGACATGAGTCAATCTGATGGCAATATCAAATGACGGGCACTTCATCCTAATTAGGAGCGTTGCCAATTCAACCTGCTGATCTCTGCATGAGTTAATCCTTGGCTTCAAACCCTACATGGAACTTCCCACTATGCCACCCCCCTGTGGCCTTGTGGCTTTCCCCATATAGTATATTAACCACAATATTTTACAAATAAACAATACCTTATTCTTATTATTCTGTCATTTCTATTGGGCTTTTGTCTTCCCCAATTCCAAGTACTGAACTCTCATTGGTTCAGTTGTAACAGTGGTAGCAGAAGTAGGTTTACGACCTAAATTAAAAACAAAACCCCCCAAGAAAGGACGGAGTACGGGCAGCATGTGTGACAGAAATAACTGGATAATATGATGCCGTTTCTAAATGATGGGGAATAACCACCCAAATCCACATAGAATTGATGATTAACCACCAACGCGGCTTCAGATATTTTTTTGTGAATTTTCCAATTGTAACTCCAGGATTAAGTAGAACAATCAATCCTAACCAGAGTAAACCAAGATAAATGACCTGGGAAAGCATCAATGCATCTTCAGTGTAGAATTCTGGGCATTGAGAAGTGACCCAATTTTCATCTTCAGGAATGGAGGGAGGAGCTACAAAATTGGCTGGCATGAAATTAACATTTTGCGGCGCCAACAACAAAGTTCCCAATGCTGGGCCCCATCTTCCTGAAATGATTCTGTTCAGAATCAGATTTTACAGGATATACCGCAGCAACCCAAGCACAGGATGCATTTTAAAATTTAAAATTAGAACTTGGGATAATTGATTTTTATTGAGTAAATTTAGGAGGACTCAACTCTTAGAGTTGAAACAGGGAAAATTATTCAATATATATCAGAAAAATTGACTAAGCAATACCACCTGAGTCTTGATCTCCTATTCCTTTGGCATCTTCCAGTAAGTATCTAGTCCAGGTTGCAAAGAACCCTTGTATGACCAGTTTCTGACAACCATGCTGATTAGTGAGCTTATATCAGGTGACCCTCATATTACGTTGATTTATCAACGTCAGTTTACAAGGGGGAGCTGGTTTCAGTTGGCATACTGGAGCAGCTGTGACCCATTTTCAATTAACTGTTTGGTTTAAATCCGTTAACTTGGTCAATTTTGATACAGGTTTCCCGGCCTTCCGTCCTTCTTACTTGGACAGACAATACCTGGCATAATGGAACTTACTGTGACATTACCCTCTGCTTTAGCCCTGGGCACAATACCACCATCTGGGAGATGGGATAAAGAGAAAATTCTTATGGGCAGGTGGGAGTTTCATTGCGGCAAGGGTAAGTTCAGGGTGTCCAATAGCAGTGGGATTGCGCTTGTAGAATTCGTGGATCAGATCAGAGGAATTTGAACAATTGTAGTGGGGAACCCAGGAGTTTTCAGAATCAGGATAACCTTTCCAAGATACCAAATATTCCAAACGGCGACAATTTTTGCAGGAAGCTAGAATACAATTTAACTTGTACTCAGGTTCTCCTTCCACAAGAATGGGTTGGGAAGAGGGAGTCTCTGTTCCTTTGAAGAGAGTAAGGAGACATTCATGGAAGGTGTAGAAAATCTTGAAAGCAGGAGGTAAATCTAGCCGATAGGCGGAGGGACCAATCTGACGTTCTACCTTGAAGGGACCAACTTGCTTAGGACCCAATTTACAACATGGAACTTTAAGTTTCATATTGCAAGCATTGACCATGACTAGATCACCTGGCCTGTAAGTTGGACTTTCCTGGCGCTTTCAATCTGTGTATTCCTTGTAAGTTGTCACGGCAGCGGCAAGAGTAACTTGGAGCTCCTGATGGACCTGCTTCAATTCAGCGGCTTGATCAGTTGCAGCTTCCACGTTACTAACCAAACAAGGACCCATGTTTGAAGAAGGATTGTAACCCACATTGGCATAGAATGACAATACTTGAGTTGACGTGTGCAGGCGTTATTATATGTGAACTCTGCCATGGGTAGATTATCACACCAGTCATCTTGTTGCGCATTGGTGTAGCAGCATAGGTAGACCTCCAAACTTTGGTTTACCCTCTCCGTTTGTCCATTGGACTGGGGGTGGAAAGCAGTAGAGTGGCACAATTTGATACCAAGGATTCCAGTAAAAGCTTCCCAGAACTGAGCAATAAATTGAAGACCAAAGTCACTTATAATCTTCATTGGGATGCCATGTAGAGAGAAGATTTTGTTCACAAATAACCTAGTGGTTTCCACTGAAGTAATTGTGGTTGAGCAAGGTACAAAGTGTGCCATCTTTGTGAAACAATCAATTACTACCATGATTGTGTTAAACCCATTGGAATTGGGAAGCTCACTAATGAAATCCACCAACACAGACGTCCAAGGGCCCACAGCAGGCTGAAGTGGAACCAGTAAACCAGTAGTCTTATTCCGACTGGCCTTGGATCAAACACATATCAGGCAATATCAAACAAAAGCGGCTACCTGCACAGTCAAACCTTTCCAGGAAAACTGGCGGCGGATAAGTTCCACTGTTTTGTTTTTCCCTGGATGACCAGCTGTTGGACAGGTATGATTAGTCTCCATGATTTCATCCCAAATAGTGCCTTCAGGGACCCACAAGCAACCTTGATGATATAGGACTGGACCAATCTTATGATAACCCTGAGGCTGACCTACTGGGTTTGCACATGCTAGCTCTAATAGCCTATCATAACCTTTGGACAAAGGTTGCAGAAACTTAACCTTGGAATACAAGTCCAGGTCTGCGCCCTCAGCTAAGGACATGGTGGCCAACATAGCCAGTGGAGGTAATACAAAAGACACCACAGCTTTGTCTGGAATCATAGTATGTGTGTTAAACTTGGCATCCATACTAGCATCTGGGAGATGGGAGGGATTCCTGCGTAGAGCATCAGCCATGTGATTGTCAGATCCCTTAATAAACTTGTAGCAGAACTTGTATCTTGTCAGATCACCATGCCATCTGGATTGGCAACCCAACAAAACCCTGGGTTGTCAATAATATAGAAGAGCTTTGTGGTCAGTTCTTACTACAAATGGATGACGTGCTGACATGAGATGGTGGTGCCAATGCTTTAACAATTCCACTAAAGCCAACAATTCCTTGTCGTAAATCATGTAGTTGCGTTCTAGAGCCTTCATCTTGTGGGAGAAATACCCTACAGGTCTCTCAATCCCGTCACTAGCTGTTTGCAACAGCACACCAGCCACAGCGTATTTAGATGCATTGGTGGAAACAACAAAAGGAAGCTCAGGATCCACATGTCTTAGAACTGGGGAGGACAACAAAAGAGCCTTAACTGCTGAGAAGACACTTGCACACTCAGACGTCCAGACTAAAGTCGTCTTTCCACTAGCCAAATACAAAGGGGCAGCCACTTCAGACAAGTGGGGGGGTGAATTTCTTCAAGAACGTACATGTACCCAGGAAACTACAAAGTTGGGATACCGTCACAGGCGTAGCATACTCTCAAACTGAAGCTTCCTTGTCAGGGGCAATGGTGTGGCCATCCTCAAAGATAATATTACCCAGAAAGGTAACCTTACATTTAAATAATTCACACTTACTCCTTTTGATGATCAAGTTTGCTTGGAGAATGCGCTCTACAACTGCCAACAAGTGGGCCTTATGGGACTCCTCATCCAGAGAAAACACCAAGATGTCATCCATATATGCAATGGCACAAACACCTAGGAGATCTCCCAAGACTGAATCAATCAACCACTGAAAGCAAGCCAGGGCATTCTTCAATCCAAAAGGCATTACACGGAACTGGAAGATACCCTTCTTGGTTCTGAATGCTGTTAACCATTCCATTCCTTCTGCAATCCTGATTTGATTGAAAGCATTCAACAGATCAAGTTTTGAGAATACCTTGGCCTTCTCAACACATCTAGAGATCTGTGCTTGGAGAGGTAAAGGATAAGGATCTGGAATTGTAATGTTGTTCAAATTCCCGTAATTGACACAAGGACAAAGAGACCCATCAGACTTCTGAACAAACAATAACGGAGAGCAGATTGACAAAGCCTTCTTGAAAATGTAGCCTTTTGCCAACATGTTGCAAGTCCATTCTTCCAAACATGTGTCTTCCTTCAAGGTTAAAGGGTATATAGGAGATGCAATGCAAATCAGATCAACAGTGACCTTAAAGTCAAAGTCAAACTGAGTGTGCTTGGGAAGGACCTCACCTCTGGTGGCGTCAAATGCCGCAGACCAGGGTTGTAAGCATGCTGGTAAATCCAAACTTGCAAGGACAGGGATAGGCACTGACTGTATTGTCTGTGATGATTGCTATAATTCAGAAATATCCAACAGCAGAATACAAATGGTTATACCCAAAGAGTGTTCCACCTGCAGCCATTTTTCTCCATTAAGGTTGATACATTATGATCTCTCCACCAACTCACTCCCAAAATGATAGGATACATCAGGGTAGAGCAAACAGAAAACCTTGCAGTAAAGGACTGACCTGCAACTACAAAATTAACTGGCTTCTTCAGTTGGAAGGAGGGGAATGTTTGACAGTTTCCACCCCTAACAAGCATTCCAGGGTGGTACTTGAGCTGTAGCAAGTCTGCAGTCTCCACACTCATGAAGTTCTCAGAGGCACCTGTATCCAGTAAAATGGCTGGCTGATAGATAGTTTGATCATTATCTATGTTACCATAAAACAAGAAGTAACCAGAAGTAGATTTATTGGCGGCAAAGGTTGCAATCTCAGCATGAGTTTGCTTCTCCTTGGTAGTACGGATGGCAGCTAAGGAGGCAGGATGCTCCTGGAAGTATTGCTCAATCATTTACTGAACAGCGGCGGGAAGAATGGGATAGTTAGGATCAATGGGTACGAGAGGCAACTCTTTGGACACAACCTCAGAAGGCTTAGTAGGTATGACGTGCTGAAGCATTGCCAAAGAGCTATTGGAACCGGACACCACGGGGGCTTCAGTCACATGGACGGGTTTGTTCACCATTGCCAATTGCAGCTGAGAAGAGCTATGAGAAGAATGATCCTGACTTTGGCTGGAAGGAGCTGCCACAGAGCTAGGACCAGAAAACCAAGAGCGTGCCGCGGGTTTGTCCTCAATTACCAACATACCTTGTTTGGAAGTGGACAGATTTAAGATCAGAGAAAGAATTTGGCTTACCAGGGCCTCAGTTGTGGTTAACAGGGAATCCCAAACCGCCAAATCCTGGGCAGTCTGGTCAACTGCTAACCACAACTCTGAGAGTTTATTCACCTCGGGGACATTGATTGTACGGCAGTAGGTAAGAAACTGAGGAAGGAATACCAAAAGCAGAGTTGTACCCTGATGAAAGGCGTACAGCTTACAATATACTTTGAGCTCCTCAATAGATACACACAAATTTTTCAACAAAGGGTATAGAGATGCACTCTCAGTTAAAACACATGGATTGCGCTCCACTGCGGACAGCAACCATTCTCAAGCATCTTTGGAAACCTTTGTCATCACATGGTAAACTTGGGATTTGTGACTAAGGCTAGAGCCGGAATAAAATGATAAAGCTGACAAAACTTCACGCGAAATTTCATCAGTGGGTGGAGTAGGAAAATAATCTGGACGCCAAAATGACATGATGCAACGGAAATAGGAAGCAGAGGATCCAGTCTCTACAACTGCAACCGGAAAGAAAATCAAAAATTAAAGAAAAGTCCAAACTGAAAACTCAGAAATGAACTGATGCAAATAAACATGGTAAACGCAGATATCTCAACGGAGCAGGAGAAAAGAAACACAAATTCATGATGAACTGCTTCCAAAAACTCAGATGTAGAAGAGTTGAGTAATGTGACGGAAATAACTGGATAATATGATGCCGTTTCTAAATGATGGGGAATAACCACCCAAATCCACATAGAATTGATGATTAACCACCAACGCGGCTTTAAATATCTTTTTGTGAAATTTCCAATTGAAACTCCAGGATTAAGTAGAACAATCAATCCTAACCAGAGTAAAACAAGATAAATGACCTGGGAAAGCATCAATGCATCTTCAGTGTAGAATTCTGGGCATTGAGAAGTGACCCAATTTTCACTTTCAGGAATGGAGGGAGGAGCTACAAAATTGGCTGGCATTAAATTAACATTTGCAGCGCCAACAACAAAGTTCCCAATGCTGGGCCCCATCTTCCTGAAATCATTCTGTTCAGAATCAGATTGTACGGGATATACCGCAACAACCCAATCACAGGATGCATTTTAAAATTTAAAATTAGAACTTGGGATAATTGATTTTTATTGAGTAAATTTAGGAGGACTCAACTCTTAGAGTTGAAACAGGGAAAATTATTCAATATATATCAGAAAAATTGACTAAGCAATACCACCTGAGTCTTGATCTCCTATTCCTTTGGCATCTTCCAGTAATTATCTAGTCCAGGTTGCAAAGAACCCTTGTATGACCAGTTTCTGACAACCATGCTGATTAGTGAGCTTATATTGGGTGACCCTAATATTACGCTAATTTATTAATGTCAGTTTACAAGGGGGAGCTGGTTTCAGTTGGCATACTGGAGCAGCTGTGACCCATTTTCAATTGACTGTTTGGTTTAAATCCTTTAACTTGGTCAATTTTAATACAGGTTTCCCGGCCTTCTGTGCCTTCTTACTTGGACGGACAATACCTGGCATTATGGAACTTACCGTGACAGCATGGCTACTCCACAACAAGAGACATTCCTTCCAATTCCCAAGGGGGACATTCCCAAAGGTTATGTCATCTATCAAGACCAGTTAGTCCTCAAGAGCGTGTACAACCAACTTCACCTTGGGCAGCATGACGCTAGCGTCACCCCTCCCCAGTCAGACCTGTCACAACGCATGCTCAACCTCCAATTGGAATCCTTTGCGGGTGGCGCCAAGGGGGCTGACATTGTCAGTTGGCTCCAATCCACCAAAAGCCGCCTTTGTATCTGCCAAGTTCCTGAACCCATGTGGGTTGCCACTGCGTCTGGGCGCCTAAAGGGTCCCGCCGCTGTGTGGTTCACCAACTGGGTCAGTCAGGAAATTGAGGTTACCTGGGCGGCATTCTGAGACGCCGCAAAGTCACATTACAGCAAGACCTTCTCCCCCATTGTGGTGGGGAAGCCCCTTCTAGCAATCAAACAAACTGGATCCGTTCCTGAGTACCTTGCTGCTGCCCCCAAAGCTGTAACTGATGGAAATGCAATGCTACTCACCCTCATCATCAATGGGTTGAAACCCCATATCTGCAAGTGGGTCCCAGTAGGTTGCTTTACTTCCATCAATGACTGCTATAAGGCCATTGTGGAGGCCAATAATCAGGCTTCAATGGGCTTCTTCCGTACCAGTGACAATCCACCCCAACCCTGCGCCACACCTGGCAGTGGCCACAGTCAAGTGGGCTGCCGCCAACCCTGTCAGCAGGAAAATGGGATCAAACGCCCCCGCAAGGGAAACTCCAGCTAGCACAGATCAAAGATCCGGGAAAGTCTGAGGGTTGTAGCAAAGAGAGGTTATACAACCCCACTTGACCCTTCCTCTCAATCCCTGCTTGAAAAGAACCCCTGGGACTACAACATCCACAAAGTTGAAGCTCTTGATGTCTTCCAGGTTCATAGTGACAATCCCGTGCTTCAAGCAAGCCACTCTCCAAATAAAGTAACCTGCTTAGTCTATCCCTTCTTTTTTTGTGGGAACACCCACAAACTATTGGTAGATACCAGGGCCAACCACACTAAGATAGACCAGGCGTTCACTGACTCCCAACAACTGAACTGAGTGCCTAGCAGGTTTAAGGCAGTACAAGTAGCTCATTCCCGCAGAGTTGCCATTACCCATGAGATGGTACCCTTCTCCAAAAGAATGGGGATTATCCATGTTAAGCTCTCTGGGCCAATCATGGCAGGGCTCAGCCATGACATGATTGCTGGCCTCAACTGGCTTTGGCATAATTGCCCCTACATCAACTGGGATACATCTGTTATCACCCTTAATAGAAATGGGGTGGGCTTCCAGATTTACCCTGTCCAAATGAGCAAGTTACTCCACAACACTAAGTTTGTTAGAATAACAGAGACAGGCTTGTAAAGCTTCAAAGGGGGGAAACTAGACTTTAACCAATGCTCAGTTGAAGTTATCTGTGCTGAACCACCTGTGGCCCCTCCCTTGACCACTCCACCGCCACCAGCACTTGTCACACTCCTCAAAGAATATCAGGACGTCTTAAGAAAAACACTGGACCAACTACCTCCATCTTGAGAGATTCATCATGCTGTGCAACTTCAGGGGTTGTTACCTAAAGCACACCCCTTATATCATCTTACATCAAAAGAAGATGAGACTCTCTGCCAGTACCTTGTAGACGCGCTTGATAAGGGCTTCATTTGCCCCTTGCTCTCTTCATATTGGGAGGCTGTCTTCTTTATAGCCAGGAAAGACAGATTCCTTTGCCTTGTCACAGATTACCGCGCCTTAAATGAGGTGACTGTGAAAACAAGTACCCCCTGCCATTGATTGATGACCTGTTAAATACACTCGTGGGTGCAAAGGTCTTCAGCAAGATTGATCTCAACACAGGTACAACCAGGTCCGCATTGCACCAGGGGATGAGAAAAAAACTGCCTTCTGCACACACTACAGGTCTTTTGAGTGTCGAGTCATGAACTTTGGAATGACCAACGCTCCTTCCACCTTTACCATGTTGATGAACAAAGCATTTGAGGAATTGATTAGAAAATGTGTGGTTGTGTACCTTGACAACACTATTTTCTTCAGTCAAGATCAAATCACGCACCTCCAACACCTGTGCTGTTCTTGAAACCCTTTGGAAAAATCAGCTAAAGGCTAAACCCTCCAAATGTGAGTTCCTCAAGTCAGAGCTGCTATTCCTTGGGCACACCATCTCTGCCCAAGGGATAAAACCCAACCCTGCCAAAACCAAGGCAATCACCAGCATGCTATCCCCCACCAATGTGGGTCAGATACACACGTTCTTGGGCATAATTGCCTATGTATGCAAGTTCATTCCTAATTGAGGGAAACTAATTGCACCTCTCACTGAGCTCCTCAATACTAAGCAGCGCTTCCATTGGACCCCTGCCAGAGATCAAGCCTTTGAAACGTTGAAACAGAGACTTACAATGGCACCAGTACTGCAGTTCTCCAATCAAAACTGCCAGTACAAGCTCAAGACTGACGCCTCTGACAGGGCCATGGGGGTGCTAAGGGTAGAGACCAACAATGGTGCCTTCCTCCACGTGGCATACAAGTCCAGGAAGCTTACTGACTTGGAACAACGTTACCCCATCCATGATAAAGAGCTAGCAGCAATTGTGCACTGTGTTGAGAAGTGGTGCTATTACTTGGAAGGTGAAACTTTCCCACCCTGCGTTCTGACGGACCATAAGTCACTCCAGTACTTCAACATGCAGTCCCACTTGACATGCTGCCAAGCAGGCTTGGTCAAGTGGCTATCACCCTACCAGTTGCGCATTAAGTACAAACCTGGGAAGGAATTTGTCACAGCTGACGCCCTCTCACAACTCTACGTAGCGTCCGTTACTGGGGATAATGGCCTGGACCCAGATTGGCCCATGTTCTATCTCCGTCCTGAAGCAACTTGTTATGAAGGCCTCAACTTGGTAACCATCTTCAAGCTGAAGGACAACAAAATTCAGTTCACCACCAATGCTGGCAACGTCTGCCACTGGGCAGAGACAGGTGAAAAGACGCCTTACATTCCTACTACACAACAAGGTGACACAATACTGCACTACCACCAAACCCTGGGTCATATCAGAGGACGTAACCTCTTCAAGATTATGAAGCAAAAGGTTTGGTGGCCGCGCATGTGTCAAGACATCTTGAATCTCCTCAAAACATGTGTGCTGTGCAAAAAGAACACATATAAACCTGCACCCCCAAAGTCTGTCCTACTCATAAAGGCTATGGAGCCCTTAAAACAGTGGGCCCTTGACATTTTTGGGCCCCTCCCTGAAGACAGACTAGGGAAGAAGTACATTATCACTGCCATCAACTACTTCACCCATTGGCCAGTGGCTTGGGCAACCACCAACCACACTGCCACCACCATCACCTGCTTTATTGGCAAGGAAATTGTGGCCTGCTTGGGACAACCCAAACACCTTATCACAGATGGCGGCCCTGAACTTGTTGGGCACGTCATGAAGGTGTACTGCGCCAAGAACACACTCCAATGGGTAGTCACAACCCCTTACCACCCCCAAGCCAATGGGCATGTAGAATGGCTGAATGGCTCACTGGTTCAGTTGATTGCCAAGCTCTCACAAGAACACCCCAACACTGCATGGACTGGACACCTGCCCACCGCCCTACTCATATTACGGGCAAGGATCAACAGAGGCACGGGGTTCAGCCCCAGTACCCTGGCCTTTGGGACGCCTGACAGTTTAACAGGAGTCAAACAAGGGAAGTTATGATCCAAGGTTCCCGAGAAACCTCCCCTAGTAACAACCCCATCCCTGGACCAATGGTGTGCCAAGGCCCAGGAGATCAAACACAGACAAATTGAAGGGGGAACAAAGCACCTCAAATCCAGGTACGCTGTAGGCAACCCTGTTTACAACCTCAATCCCAACTCTGCCAAGTTGGAACCCAACCACCTAGGACCCTTCAAGATAGCCACTATCTATGGCAACCATACCTATCAACTCAAAGATGCCCAAGGGAATACCAAGAAACTCCATCACAATTGCTTGCGCCCCTGCTGCGCCATCCCCACACAAAAGTTGTTTGTGCGGACCTTCCCAGACCTTCCGCAGGCTCCAGTCCTGGTGTCTGACGACAAGCAGGGGGCAAGGGGGGTGTTGCAACCAAGTTTCTGAACTTTCTTGCTAATGTATCTTACAATACACATGGGGCGCTCAATGAGTTACCCCTTGATGTATCTAACAACATGAGTCAATATAATGGCAATATCAAATGGCGGGCACTTCATCCTAATTAGGAGTGTTGCCAATTTGACCTGCTGATCTCCGCATGAGTTATTCCTTGGCTTTGAACCCTATATGGAACTTCCCACTATGACACCCCCCTGTGGCCTTGTGGCTTTCCCCATATAGTATATTAACCACAATATTCTATGAATAAAAAATACCTTATTCTTATTATTCTGTCATTTCTATTGGACTGTTGTCTTCCCCAATTCCAAATACTGAATCCTCATTGGTTTAGTTGCAACAGGATCTTGGTCTTCTTTACAGCTGTTGCGTCTGCAACAGCCAATTTCTCCACTGCACGCCAAAGTTGTTCAGAAGGTAAGATAGGGTATGCTCCAACGGGAAGCAGAAGCAAGCAGCCGCATGAGCCCAGCCCATCTCTGGTACATTCTTGAATGGGAGCGTCGCCAGGGCGTCCCAAACAAGCTCAATGGAGTTTACACAGTAAACTCAACTGAGGTTAACCAGGTCCAGGCAGACCAGTTGGGTATCCTTGTAGGCAGTAACTGCCCACTCAGATGCCCCCTTGCCATGCCTCAGCCCAGCCAATGCCTCCCTGGACATAGGAAAGGACTTGTGGATGCAGTCCTCCAGCTCCCGCAAGACAGGGGGTGACAGAAACAGCTGGCTTGCCACATGATTGGTGTAGTTTGCGTAGAATGTGGCAGGGACAAAGGGACCAGGACTTGGTGGAGTTTGCTGTCTATGTTCTCTAAAAAACAGGTAAGTGTTTGCAAATTTTTATTAATTTTATTTTTTTTATGTTACCTTCTTGTATTTCTTCCTTGCCTGCAGCCTTGGCCGGCTTGGCCATTCTTGGAGCAAGCAATTGCGCTGGCAATTCAGTATCCTCTGCTCTGGCACGCTTGGCGGGTTTGAGATTTTCATATATCTCTGGGTCGTCAACCCAAACAGACAGCGCAGAAAGATTGTACGCCTTAAACTGGAGGCCCTCAACCACTGTCTTCTGATGCTGAGAAGACGCTTGATGGCCTTCTCAGGGGTGTCTGGCATTTTTGTCATTAGTGCCTTTGCAGACACCTTATTGATTTTGTCCCCAGTGAGGAAAGCAGACTTAACTTTGGCTTTGACCTTGCGGTCAATGTCTTTGATTTTGGCAATTGCCAAGTCAAGGTCTTTTAGCAGTTTCTCCAATTCTCTCATTGATTTTTACTAACTTTTTCTTATGTTTTTATATCTTTCACCCCAATAAACTATATGTTATTTTGCTACAATTGCCTCTTTGTTTATTCCTTTTTGTTTTCCTGTTTACTACATTATGCCATCTTTTTACCCATTTTGTATATTTTTTACACTCATCTCAATATGTGTTGTTGCTTTGTGTTGGCATTGTTTCCTTGATTACCATATTATTTTTGGTGCTTGACATAGCCCCTTGTGAAAATATTAACAACAATTTGGTGATCAACTGAATTTGAATTAGAAAATTATAGGTTAATTGTATTTAGATAAAGTTGTTACTGATCCAAATTCAAACCTTTAATGATAAACTTTAAGCCAATCAGAAGCCAAGTGATAAAGTGATTGTTGTGACATAAAGGGTCATTTGATAATTCTTTAATGCATGTGCACTAATTAATATGATTGGCTGGCTGTTTTGCCATTGTGAGCCATTGCTGCTGTGGCAAGTTGTTGATGGACTAGTGCCCAATCAGCTGATGGGTTAGCACTAGTTCACCAACAACTTGCCACAGCAACAATGGCGCACAATGGCAAAACAACCAGCCAATCATATTAATTAGCGCACATGCATCAAAGAATTATCAAATGACCCTTTATGTCACAACAATCACTTTATCACTTGGCTCCTGATTGGCTTAAAGTTTATAACTAAAGGTTTGAATTTGGATCAGTAACATCTTTATCTAAATACAATTAACCTATAATTTTCTAATTCAAATTCAGTTGATCACCAAATTGTTGTTAATATTTTCACAAGGGGATGTGTTTGGGTACTAAAAATAACTGTGTTCTGGATCTAGATACACAAAATAGTGAGTATATGATTTTATAGAAAAAAGCTGAACATAAAGAATAAAACCAACTATAAAAAACATTAACAATTGAAATTCAAAATAATGATAATATAAACATAAAATGTTTGTTAACAGCAAGTTTGTTGGGGGGCGGGGAAGAGTGATGCCTAGTAGGCAGAATAGCGCAGGAAGGAAGACGTAGATGCAGTGCTGGCCTGGGGGCAACCGCCAGAATTAACTCATTCTGCAATTTGACTTACTGAATGTCAACAATTTGTTGGCATTCAGTAAGTTGACATTATTTTGGTATTTATCCGCCGTAATTGGGCATTTCCAAAACTAAGCTAATTTTTCATAGTGAATTATTAAGTCAGAATTACAAAATCAAAAAGGAACAGACATAATGTCAACACCATTTAAACAAAGGCTTAATTTTAAGCCAAAAAACTAATATAATTTACTATGAAAATGTAAGTTTCTTTGTACTTTTACATTAATGTTGACTACAGTAAGTAATATCTGGATGTCAACCCCAAATAAGAATCCATAAATTTCTTAATAAAATACACAATATTCTAAAAATAACTACTTTTTATATTTTATACTACTGTTTTTATTAAATATATATTAAGATAAGCATTGAACAAAGACATATGCCAACTTTCAGAGCATTCTTTGTATTATTTAGATATTCACTGTTATTTTAAACTCACTGGATAAACTATAGCTTATTTCCGGAAGTCCACTTAAGCCAAAACACATATGTTAAAACTAGAATTTATATATGAAATTATAATGTCAACTTTGTGTCAAATTGACGCGTCACCTAAATTGCAACAAAGGGGTTTGGCTAAGCAAACAGAGTGAAATAATTTAAGCAAGATTTACTAGGAGAGTTGCTATAAAAGAACGCTGACTGCCTGAATGTTGACACCTTCACTTATTTATTAGTAAAACACTGCCGCTTAACAAAAAGCACACATACAATGGTATGGTAATTCAAGCCAAAGTACCCAGGGCTGTACTTCAGACTTCCCTCTACAATCCCTATTATTTAGTTTTCATAAGTTACATATGCAAATCTTTAATTTTTTCAAATTTAAAAATAATCAATTTTGGCCTTAAAAAACCAACTCCAGAAAGTATTAACCAAGCTTTATAAGTGATTTACATAGTGTTTTTCCGCTTTAATGCTGACTGTCAGTATGTCGACGTCAAAATTAAAGTGTTTTTTTATGCTGACAAACTAAATTAAATATTTTTGACTACTGTGACTACCAGAATGTCAACTTTTTATTTAAACATGGGTTTTTTCTATTCTTTAATAATAAACTAGCTCTAAAATTACTTTCTATACTTCTATAAACTATTTACTTAATAATAAAATTTAAAACAAGTGATTATTATTTAATTTTATTCATGTCTCACATGATTATTCTTACTTTATGAACTCAACTCTGATTATTGTAGGACAAATCTTCCAAGAAGCCACAAAATAACCCCAAGTCAATCAAGAAAGTACCCAAAGCCTCTGGGAAGGCCCAAAGTTCCTACCCCAACAAAAAACCAGCCAAAGAGCCCTCAACAAAACAGAAGACAAAGGAGAAGACCCCAGGCCCTGAAAGCAAAGAGCCCTCCCCTGACCCCTCCTCTTCTCCAAGCTGGTACCAATCAGAAGGAGATGAGGTTCCACTAAACAAGCAAAAAAGAAAGAAGACACCCAAGAGTCCAGAAACCCAGCCAAGCCCATATGAATCAAGCTCAAAGGAATCAAGTCCCAAGGAATCAAGCTCATCCCAGTCCAGAAAGCGCAAGAATCTAACTCCAGATTATTCCCCTTCACCGCCCAACAAATCTGCACCTCCATCCTCCTCATCAAGTATCAATAAAGAAGCTCCTGATGATTACCTGTCTGACTATCATCAAGCACCAATTGGCCCATGGGATCCCCTAAAGGTTCACAATATATGTAACGTCAAAGGAGAGTTTAAGCTCCCAAAGAAGTTCCCTTGGTTTTTCCCTCTAATGTCTGTCAAAGGAGGTGCAAGTTTAGTCTGTGATGGCTATGTTTTAAATTGCAACAATCAGAAGAGAGCAGGAATAAGCAAGCATTATGTATGTGAAGATAGAAGCTGTGTTGCCAGAATCAATACAGAAGGATGGGATAAAGTCACTAGTGAAAAAGGAGAGCACACATGCAATGCTCCAATAAATCTTATTGAAAAGCTTCTAAAGTGGTACCTCTACCAAATGGTCCCAGTCTCCAAAGATGTCAAGGCTTCTGATCTGGCAGTTAAGGCCACCACACACCTAAGCAATGAGAACCTGAAGCTCACCCCTGACTGCGACCAGTTAGTGAAGTACATATGTGACAAACGCCATGACCTAGTCCCCCATAAGAAATCAGCCATGGTTCAAGGAGAGTTAGTCTTGAAGAGGAGTTAAAGATGTTCAATGGTGATGAGGTATTCCTTTTACATGATTATTGTCCTACAGCAGAGGCAAGAATTATATGCTATGCTACACAACAGAACCTGGAGCAGTTGAGGGATTCAGAGACCTGGCTATGTGATGGTACCTTTACAGTATGCCCCTACCTTTTTTACCAACTATGGGTTGTACATTCCCTCATTGGAGGCAAGGTGCTCCCATTTGCCTACTTTCTGCTTCCTGGGGCAACAGAAGAGATCTACACAAGTGCCTTTAAAATCCTTCAGGAGGGCATCAAAGCCCTACCCAGTAATAGAAAGAGTCCCCCTGGCCACAACACTAGAGCCAATCCAGATGATGATGAAAAGGATGAAGCCACCCTTTCTGCAGAAAAAGAAGCTCAAGATAAAGCACTTGGCCCCTCAACTATAATCATGTACTATGAAACTTCTCAGTATAACGCTTTTGTAAATACCTTTGATGGAGAGGTACAGGGGTGTTTTTTCTATTATTGACAGGCTGTCAACAGGCAACTAAAGGGTCTACCTGAGCTCAGAAAGCTCCACCGTCTATATATATCAGGAAAGTGCAAGTTCTTAATTCAGCAGTTTGTAGCACTATCCTTTGTAAAGCCAGATCATGCTGGACAAGCCTTTGAGCTCCTATGCCAGGATCCATATGCCAAGAAACATGATGATGCCTTCTACCCTTTCATTGAATATTATGAGCCACAGTGGATTGGATGTAAGGTCACTAAGCGCTGGAGCAAGCCCAGAGCCAAAGCCAACTGGAACTGCTACCAGGCAGTTCTTAAGGATGAGATGAAAACGACTTCATCTTTGGAGTGCTGGCATAAGCATATCAATTCCTCCTTTGGAATCAAGCCCAAATACAATACCTTCTACGAGCATCTCAAAGTCCAACAGGGGAAGACTGCTGCATCCATCAGAGATATTGAGAACCGCCCATCCAAGAAGAAGAGAACCACCAAAGAGAAACAGTATCAAGAGAAGATCAAAGACGTTTTCAAGGCCAAATATAAGCTTTCAGAGATTGGGGAATACATCAAGAAGATTGCCCCAGTTCTTAATGGCAACCAGGTTATTACAGTCTAGCTTTTCATTAAATTTATTGAGTATTGACTAATTTTTTATATAGTTCTTATATATTAAGTATAATATTTTTAAATAAATAGTTATTCTAAATAAATCATTAATATTTTATGATACTGCTTTTATAAAATTATTGGTTTTTTATTGATAGTTTGATGCTTTAGACTGTATTACATGGCCTATATTGGTATTTTACTAGTAAATTATATGTTTTTTTGTAGTTTTCAATATAGAAAAAACTTTATATTACTGTTTCTGATTGATATATTTTCTATAATACATATAATTTTATGTAGTACCTTTTTGTGTATTGAATTTTTTTTGTTTTATAAGTGGGAAAAATTTATTATTGTAAAGATAGCTAATTTTATAGTAAAATAAAATAAAGGTGTATTTTTATGAAATTTTTTAATATTCATGTATAATTTTTTATGGACTTTTTAAAATCTATGTTGTCACATTACCCTAAAAAGTATCTTGAAGCTTAATTTTTATTAAGTAAAATGTTCAGGAAACAGGTTTCTGCTTATTAAAAAAGTGTCAACATTTAGTAGTCTGCATGAGTTAAAACTTAATTCTGACTTTTCAATGCTGTCAACATTAAAGTATTTTTAATTCTGATTATTGACATATAGTAAGTCAACTTGCGGAATGAGTTAATTCTGGCGGTTGCCAGCCTGGGGAGTCTGGGATTGGGTGAATGGGGCTGGAATGTGGGGATAGGGGTAGAAGGATTGCATGTGATGGCTGCCATATAACGCTTGTTATATTACTCATCCATCATTGGCTGGATAGGCTGGTAGGAAGCTGTGGCACAGGGAAGGAGGCGCTTATCCTTAAATGATTGGTTGTCCATGTTCACGTGAAAGACAATTTGGGCAAACAAGTCAGCCACCATTTGGCAGCCAAAGAGAAAATTGTGATCAAGGACCCCAAGATAGAGGTCGTTGAAAGCCTGAGGGCGGCGCTCCCGTAGTGTTGATCCTATGCTGAAGAAGACAACATCACCTAGATGGACGTCAGCATGACTGGCTGGGTACACAGAGGTTTGGTGCCCACGTCCCTGGATGGCATCAAGGGCGGTGGAGCTACCCTCCATCTGGTGGCTCAAGAAAAACATATGCTTCAAATTTGAGCCATCCCAGGAGTTGAGCAATCCACCAAGGATGTGGCTGTATGAGTACCCATTGATGAAATCAGGGTTTTTCTAATAGTAGACAAAGCCCTTGGCTGAAACAGCCAGAAATGCACCAATGAAAGTCCCCTTCTTGACTTTCCTCCTCCCTTTTTTGGTGGTGGCTCTTCCTTGGGCGCCAAAATTGTCAAAAGCTATTAATAGCTTATTGTAGGAAATAAAAATGATGTCATCTGACAAACTTGTCAGGTATCAGACCAGGGTTGAATTGATGTCAATATCATATGGGGAATCCTCAGCGTCATCCCATTGGTCACCGGCAAAATTGGTAAGAACCCATATGGAAGCCACCTTTCTGTGCATCCAGAGCTACACCATGCGCTCAGATACCCATATGTTATGGTGCGCAAGCTGTTTCCAGACCTGGGTTAGGGGAAGCTTGGGGTCCCTCTGCAAGAGATCAAGCATAATTGGGTAGGCCTCACTGATTTGGGACTCAGGGGCCTTCTTGGGCTTCTTGGCTGTCCCAATAAGATTCCCCTGTTCATCAGGTCGCTGAACTCCCAAATTATGGTGGCTTGGGTAAATTGTAATTGGTCAGCAATCTGATCCCAGGACAGACCCTGCAGGTTGAGTGTCACAATTTCTTGGAGAATTTGGGTGTTGATGATTCTGTGTTTGGGGCGCTGGGCCACAGGAGTTGAAGCCTGATTGGCTGAGGGGGGGGCAGGTTGGGCAATGGCGGGAAGTTGTTCCAAATCAAGGTTGCCATCCTGATTGGTTGGTTGACAGGCAGCTTGTGCGGGGGTGGGTACAGGAGCGGGGCAGAGCTAGACACTAAGTGACTACTGAACAAGTCAAAGCCATATGGGTTGGGGGACAGTAACAGGTCAGCTTCCTTGTTACCCGCCTCAAAAGCTTGGGTGTAAACGGATGCCTTCACGTTCTGAGCCTTGCCTCCATTGAAGCTGGCTTGGCTGCTGGCGCGGTTGAAGATGTTGCTGTTGAAAACCATATTGAAACAAAACCTAGGATAAAATTGTAAATAGTAGAAATTTTAAAAATTAATGATTTATTTTTATTGTAATCTTGGTTTCATATTTGCAAGGTTCTCAAAACCATTTCATACAAATCTGGAGCCATAAAAATGAATAAAATGTCTCTGTTCCTAAATTGGATAGCTGTTGATTGGCTATTAAACTTATATTTTTATATTTTAGGCTGCTCATACTACACATCATGTGTGAGTTCATTTTGTTTTGTGCTTGTGGAATCTTGTTTTTAGATTGCTCCAATTTTGTTTCATTTTGGTCCTTCTGTTGGTGCCTCATATGAATCCTGCTTGGATTATAATATACTCTGGAATAGCACCCATCCATTTCACTTGTTGTGTCAGTTCATTTTGTTTGTGGTTTGAACTACGCCGCTTGATGTTTGATATAATCTCATATAATGGGCTAGTGAAATTTTGTTTTTGGTTTGACAGTTCATTTATTAACCAAAAATATTTAAATTAATTGAATCCTGAATCTCACGCAACTTGGATTTTGTTCAAATCTGAAATCATTTTGTATAAATCTGAAGTGATTTTGGTTGTTGTCAAAGCTTTTAAAACTACTTTACTAATATATGAAGATTTTGATAACTGTAATACATACTAAAGTTGAGTCAATATAACATCAAAGCCTGTTTTTTAAGTATCATTAAAAGTAAAGTATATAAGTGTATAAAAAATTAAAGCTGAGGGCACCCTTTTATTTGATTGGCTCAGAAGCAAGGACTTTGGGGAAAAAGGACTCAGAGTGTCTGTAGAAAGTTGCCACACATTGGGTGGCATCAAGAATTGACTGACCTCAGGAATATTGAAGAGATCTTCAGTGTCCTGTGGGAGGCTTTTATTCACCTTATTCTTGATCCAACCAAACATCTACTCAATTGGATTCAGAAATGGATAATAGAGAGGGAGGGAGAGGAGTCTCATTGGGCAGTCAGAAGGCAGTGGCTGGAGGAGTGGCTGTTTTTTTTGATTGGTGGGAATTCAGACACAGCCAAATCTACTTTGTGGAGCCCAACATTATCAAGCACAACAATGTTGGTTGTGCCACAATAATTGATCCATAAGTATTCCTTGTCAGTTTAGAGAAAGTCAAGAAATGTCCTGCTATTATGAAAGCCCTTGATTATCTGATACTGGTCCAACCCATGAGGACCAAGAAGCACTACCATTAAATAGATCTGGGAACGGACAGCTGCACAATGTGCTACACCATCCTTGAACCCATTCTCAACCCACACATGACTAGACCTGATTGAGGAGGAAAACATTAATCTGTCAATATAGAAGAACTGGACATCCCCAGTCTCTTTTAGGGCCAGATAGCTTTTGGCATAAATGTGGCAATCCTTAATTGTCTTCTTGCTGTTTCTGTTGTACAAAGAATCCCCAATACTTTCCATGAGAAGCCCAAATCAACCATAGTTTTGTATACAAGTGTTTTGGAAACATAAAGACCAAACTCTATAGCCAGCATTGATTAGACAGTGAGAGAATTCAGGTGGCAATCTTTGGCTACCCACTGTTTGATTGCATCAATATAAACAGGTTGCAGAAGCTTTGGCTGTCATTTGACCTTCAGGGATTTTGCAATTTGGCCAGTGTAGCCATATGTGCATTGACTTGGTTGATATATCTGTTTGTGACACCAAATCAGGACTCAATATCCCAAACATACATTCCACTGGTTAAGCAATTGACAACAGCTTCACACTCACTGTCCAACAACTGACGCCCATCCTTGGTGGATACTACAGAATCCAAGCTATCAGGGTCAACACACAAGATGAGGATCTTTGTGTAGAACACAGCATCATGATTGCTTGCAGTAGCACTGAAAATAGTGGAATATATCACAGGCGCAGATGGCTCTTCAGTTGTGGCCAATGGCTCATAGGAAGTATCAAAAACTAAGAGACATGAACTGGGAACTCTGGGATCCAGAGTGTGGGGCTGTGATACAACTGGGTAATAAGTGAAGGTGTATTTAACCTAATTGTTCCTGATGACCTTGGTATGAGAGACTTTGGTGGCAGGCCTTGAGAGTGGCTTCTGTCTGGAAGTCAAGCTTCTGTTCCTGGCTTGTGATGCGGGAGGTGGTTGACTGGGGCTGACGCCTTGGGAGGCCTGTGTATTGGCATTACTCACCTGAGTTGTGTTCTGGGTATATTCTTGGACCCTCTGGGGCGCCCTTGTGGATGGGATGCCCTGCAGGCTGGTGCAGGAGCTTGTTGGGAATGAGATAGTATGTTCATAAAAAACTATATTTTAGATTAAATATGTATTTTACTCAGACTTTTAGTTTAGTTTTGGGCTGTTGTATACTTTTTGTTTAGCCTTGAATAGTATAAGCAGTTTTTATATCTGTAATTTGAAGTATATAATATCTTATTGGAGCCTGTTTTAGACAATTTTACATGTTAATTTGATTTTTATATTTAAACATGATTATCAAAATTAAATTTTTTGTTTGATTTTAGTCATAGTGAAGCTTCTAAATTTGGTTTACGTTGTACTAGTTTACTTTAGGTTTTTGTTATAGATTTCAGATGCCACAATTAATTTTTGAATTTACTAATAGCTTTTATTTATGGTTTGTAATTTGTTTGTTGGATTTGACAAGTCCACATTTCCAGATTTTTTAACCATTTCAGGTTGTCTTCAAATCAATAGAACCAAAGAAAACATCAAGTTAGACATTAGAATCCCAAATTTCTGTTGTATATCCCTCATTTTTTTGATAGGTTTTGTCTGTCATGAGTTGAATGATTAGTACTTGGGATTTAGAATTTTCAATTTTAAATAAATCTGAAAATAACAAATGAAATGATTTACTTTATTAAAAAAACTATTTTTAACTCAGCTGAATTGTTCACATTTCTGATTGTAGCCCATGTGTCAGGAAATCCTGATCCATCAGGATTGACTGATCCATAATATCATCATAAAACTTTGGGTTAACAATAGACAGGCCACCGCCAGATGCAAGACATCTATTCCAGATAATGGCAAAAATATATCAAGCTAATTATTGGCTTATAATTCAGAATATACCTGAGACATTCAGGATCAATATTGTTGATTGATCAAGAAGCTCAAATTTAAGTGCAAGCCATTCAGGATTCCTAAAGCAGGTGTGCTTCCTCCAGATAGAATAAATATGAAGTATTACAACACCCTGTTTCACCAAGAAATGGGACAGAAGACCATGTGTGTGTAGTGTGCATTAGACTGAGAACAAGACAGGACCCCACCCAATGGATGTCAACTTAGTTGGTCTCAACTGAGTCAAGGGATATCCAGGCTGAAGAGGATAAATTAGCAGCCTAGGATAATACCTCATTCTAAAACCACTATTTGGGTTTAGAATCCAACTCTGGGGGTTGAAACTAGTAGCTTGGGGATGATAGGCTAGCTAGTAAGAGTTATCTGCAGCAAGACACAAGTCTAGCCGCAGCCCGCCTATGCTATAAAAAGCCCTTCTAAGATCACTTGGAAGGCAGACAAATAATAATCATCAACATTACTACTCATTGAATAGTAGTAGTGCCAAGTATCCAATAAGAGTGTATTATTGATATTTCCAGATCCTGCCAAACCACCTTTGCCCAAAGCTGCCGGTGTCAAGTCCCTTGACCACAGGACCTCCCTAATTACTTGGCTCCAGCAATGACAGAACCCCATCAGTTGCTGTATTAATAACAACACCAATTGGAAGCACATCTGTCTTCATACAGATCCATCCCTATCAACACAGACAATATGTCAAAATATCCTAATAAAAACCATCTCTCTTCTTCAAGATCACAAAATCTTGACACCATGTATGTTGGATTTGACGATCCCAAATTTTGCCCAAAATGTTTTAATTCTACACTATTCAAAAGATTCTCTAATCTCAATTCTATTATCTAGTAAAGTTTGGATACGAGATTATCTCTTGTGCTTTTTATGAGCATAAATACTCATTGGAATTAAAGCCTTATCATCAGCCTTTTTTAAACTAAACCTATTTTTTGCTTTTGTTTTTTATACATTCTTTCTTTATACACGTAAAGAATTTTATGGTTCATCTATTTACACCAATTTAAATGATTAGCTATTTATAAAGTTTAAGCTTTTTTAAATAATTTTGATATCCAAATAATTTTTGGATTGGATGTGTATATTGATGCTAACAATAGATATTTCAGCTTTTAGGACTAAATTAATTTAAATCTAATCACCTTTAATTCAAAGACAATTAATATTTTAATTAATGTTTAGCATGCGATATAAATATTTACAATTGTACAAATCCCAACTTAGTAGCTTTTTGCTATGTTTAATTCAGTCGTAAATGGCCTAGGTAACATGTTTTATTTTTGTAAATAGTTGAATTCTATTTAAGGCGTTGGATTCTTCTTGTTGCAAGTTGAAGAGAATGCATTCCATTCTTTGAGACATTTGGAACGATCACCATTATTTTCTTTAAGGCATTTTTGCAACTGCTGGTAGTCACAATAACTTGCAGGAGAGCTTGCAGCCAGCTTTGTCTTTTCTGTGTCTTTCTTATCGTGTGGCATGGTTAATCTCTTGGGGTACTGAAAACATTATTTACAACACTATTCCAAAATTAAATCATCAACTAATTGAACTTGCAAAGCAAAGCTGAAGTCAGGATGGCAATTTAAATCTTATGGTACTTTAAACATAAAACCAAATTTAAAAAACAAGACATAAGAGCTTTTTTAGAGCCCGGGCTCATGTAGAATTCAACAATTCTATGTGCTAACAATCACCACAAAAAACGTAGCATTCTCCTAATTAATTGTTACCTCAAGTTCTAAACAAACGGTAAAAAGAAAATTATCTATAATTGAGACAATTTTTTTTGGCCATAGCTTTAACAACTATTTAAGTACATAAGAAGTCTTAAAAAGCAAAGGAACCAGAAGTAAAATATGATAATCGTAAAATATGTGCACTAACCTAACCCAAGAAAAATTTTAAAAAAATAATTAATTAATAAACAAATCTAATATAGTTTAAACATATTGTAAGGAAAGATGGTTAAGTCAAAGATAACCAAAAAATAGCAATGATTGAAATGATGCTTAAAATAAAAAAGCAAATACTAAGTCTAATAAATCTCAATGTGAAGCTAAAATGAAAATGAATTCGTGTATATTGTTTAAAAAATGAGCTCTTTCAAATCTAGTTAGTCATATGGTTATAAAGCCAAGAACATTATTGGCTGAAACTTCGCAAATAAAAATTGGGGCCTAAATCGGCAGTCCCATGCAACTCAAAATTAGCTTTGGTTTAAACATTATTTTTTAAAACTATATGGTTGGATAACTAATAAGAATTCTCCAGTTTACCTTATTAAATATATCCGAAAATGTTAAAAAGTTGCTAAAGGTTGTAAGCTTAGGGTATGAGACTTGCTTTTGTGCTTAAATTTGCTTTTGAGCATCTTAGCTAGGGTTGTTTGATTCAAATGACACCTAGGGCTGCAGCGGATTAAAAACACGCTGATTACGACATTTGCTGTGATAAGCGCACCCAAGCTGTCTCGTTTTCAGATTTTGGATTCCCCTTATCTAGGGGAATCAGAAATTTAAAAATAAAAATGGTCAGAGATGGCTTTCAGTTTTCTGGAGGAGCCACTTTCCTTATATTTTTTAATAAAATTGTGTTTTAAAATTAAAAAGTCGAGTTCTAATTAATATTTTTATACTTTTTAAGTTTGAAGAAAAATATAATTTTAATTTAAAGAAATCTGTCTATGGATCTGTACAGTGTAGCGGCGAACTACAGAAAACCCCAAAAACAAATGTAAGGGAAGAAGAACAGTTTATTTGATTTGCGGTTGACCCACTTTTATAGTGGTCAAACAGTGTTAATGAATTCGCTCTAATTCGTTGAATTTGTCGTTAACACTATCACACTCCCCTGCTAAACTAAGTGTGGTAGAGTTTAAAGCGCTTCCATTGACTAGTTGAGAGAAGCAGACACCCTCACTGTCTTCAAGGTAGTAGTTAAAGTTAGACCCCACTTGATAAACTTGGAACAGACCCGACCACTTAGTCTTGAACTTGGTGGAGTGGGAGTTACCAAGCTCGGTCTTCATCTTGAGGACTAATTGACCAACCTTGAAGATGGGAAGACGGTATGAGACCTTTGCTTGGGCTCCTTTGACCTTAAGGGCTCTAGCTACTATGTTTGCCTCAGCCTTGGCCCGTATGTTATCTCAGTGCTCTCAAGCTGTGAGGTAGTTGGGTAGTAGGGGTTTCTTGACTGTAGGTGGTTTGACTCCGTAGATGACCTTAAATGGGGTAACTTTGGTCACTGCATGCACTTTGGTGTGGTAGTTCCATAGGGCAGCAGGTAGGGCGTCCTCCCATAAGGATGGTTGATACTTGGTGCATTTCTCCAGGGTTTCAACTAAGGTCTTGTTAAACCTCTCTATCAGTTCATTGCAGCAGGGGTTGTAGGCAGTAGCAAATCTTTGGGTGACATTGACTTTCTTCATGAGGTCAGCTATTAGCTGGTTTCAGAAATGGGATCCTTGATCAGAGAGTAGGGTTGTGGGTGGGCCAAACTGGGTGATTATCTCCTTGTAGATAAACTCAACAGTAGTTAGAACAGAGTTATCTGGGCAGGCCATGGCCACTGGCCAACAGGAGTAGTACTTTGTGGCTACCAGGATGTACTTGTTCCCATGCTTGGTAAGTGGTAGGGGTCCCAGGAAATCAATGCCCCATAATTCAAAGATATTAGACACCACAATGGGTACAATTGGTTTGGAATGGGCCTCATTCTTGCTGAAGCGCTGACAGATCTTGCATCTGTGCAGATGATTCACTGTGTCTACATTCCAGGCCACCAGTAGGTAGCCTTGAGTCTCTCTAATGTGATGTCCCTGCCAAAGTGGCCTGCACCCTCATGAGCTTCTTTGAGTATTGCGGCTCTGTTGCCAATCTTGGGTACCAGCTGAAGGCTACCATCCACTTTTTTAAAAATGGAGTCATTGATCATGGTAAAGTTGGTACAGTCTTGGATGAACTGCTCAACTTCAGCAAGTGATTGAGGTGTGACCTTGCTGAGGGCCAACTCCCTGAATTGCTGAAGGTTGCTCTTATAGGAAGCAATCTCAGACAAGAGAGAGAACTGTAACGGAAATCACTGGATAATATGAAGCCGTTTCTAAATGATGGGGAATTACCACCCAAATCCACATAGAATTGATGATTAACCACCAACACAGCTTTAAATATCTTTTTGTGAAATTTCCAATTGAAACTCCAGGATTAAGTAGAACAATCAATCCTAACCAGAGTAAACCAATATAAATGACCTGGGAAAGCATCAATGCATCTTCAGCGTAGAATTCTGGGCATTGAGAAGTGACACAATTTTCATTTTCCAGAATGGGGGGAGGAGCTACAAAATTGGCTGGCATGAAATTAACATTTTGCGGCGCCAACGACAAAGTTCCAGATGCTGGGCCCCATCTTCCTGAAATGATTCTGTTCAGAATCAGATTGTACAGGATATACCGCAACAACCCAAGCACAGGATGCATTTTAAAATTTAAAATTAGAACTTGGGATAATTGATTTTTATTGAGTAAATTTAGAAGGACTCAACTCTTAGAGTTGAAACAGGGAAAATTATTCAATATATATCAGAAAAATTGACTAAGAAATACCACCTGAGTCTTGATCTCCTATTCCTTTGGTATCTTCCAGTAAGTATCTAGTCCAGGTTGCAAAGAACCCTTGTATGACCAGTTTCTGACAACCATGCTGATTAGTGAGCTTATATTGGGTGACCCTCATATTACGTTGATTTATCAACGTCAGTTTACAAGGGGGAGCTGGTTTCAGTAGGCATACTGGAGCAGTTGTGACCCATTTTTGATCAACTGTTTGGTTTAAATCCCTTAACTTGGTCAATTTTGATACAGGTTTCCTGGCCTTCCGTCCTTCTTACTTGGACAGACAATACCCGGCATTATGGAACTTACCGTGACAAGAACTGCCTGGATAGCCCATTAGCAATAACGTTTTCTTTGCCAGGTACATGCTTAATGTCAAAGTTTTACTCAAGCAAATCAAGGAACCAGCAAATGTGCCTACTTTTTGTGCCCAGGTTATTGGTAATAAACTGTACAGCAAGGTTATTGGTGTGGATGGTGAGTGGGTAACCCAGGATGTAATAGCAGAATTTCTCAAGGGCTCAAACCACGACCAAAACCTCCTTTTCATAGATGCCATAGTTGTACCTAGCTGTAAGAAACTTCTTTGACATGAATTCAATGGGTCAAAACACACCGTCAGATTTCTGGCATAGTACAGCACCAATTGCATCTTTGAATACGCCAGAGAAGATGTGAAACATTTTGGTGAAGTCAGGGTAGACAAGGACCATATTAGATGATGCAGTAGCCTTCAGTTGCCTAAACAAAATCTCCTCTTCAGTCCCCCAACTAAACTCCTGCTTCTTGCGCGTGAGATTAAAGAGGGGGGCAGCCACATTACTATAATTAGGTATGAATTGCTGATAATACCCAACCAGGCCCAAGAAGGACAGGACCTGATTGGCATTAGTAGGGGTGGGTTATGCAGATATAGTAGTAACCTTGTCAGAGTCAGGATGCCTGCCCTTGGTATCAACAATGTGGCCAAGGAGTTTCAGCTCTTGCACGGCTAGGATGATCTTCTCAGCATTTACACTAAGATTAGCATCCTTTATGTGATCAAGGCAGATGTGGAGGTGCGCCAAGTGTTCCTCAAAAGTCTTTGATTAAATGGTAATTTCATCCAAGTACACAGTGAAAAATCCCTAATCAACCCATTGAAGACTTGGTTCATGATACATTGAAAGGTTTGTGGTGCACCTTTAAGACCAAAAGGCATGCAGGTGTATTTGTACTGGCCCCATTTAGTCACAAATGCAGTCTTGGGTTGGTCCTCAGGGCGGACCAAAATCTGATGGAAGCCACTGAAGATATCAATGTTAGAAAACCACAGTGTGCCACCAAACTAAGTAAGGATGTCAGATATGTGAGGCATAGGGTAGTTGTCACTTATAGTCACCTTTTTAAGAGGAATGTAATAGACACACATTTGCTGTTTACCCCCTTTCTTGGGCACAACAACCAAGGGAAAGGACCATGGTGGCTTGTTAGGCTTAATGAGGCCTTGCTTCAGAAGCCTCTGGATTTCAGACTTGACAAAGCTCTCCTTGGAATGGGGCAAGCAATAGAATCTGGAGGCTATAGGGCGGGCATCTCCAGTGTAATTTTTTTGCTCAAACCCAGATGCCTCAGGTAGGTCCCCGGTGTGACCTCCAAAATTTGTAGCAGTGAACTACAGAAAAACCCAAAAAAAATGTAAGGGAAGAAGAATAGTTTATTTGATTTGCGGTTGACCCACTTTTATAGTGGTCAAACAGCGTTAACAAATTTGCTTGAATTTGTTGAATTCAACGTTAACACTATCACAGCAGCTATGATTCCAAAAAAAAGTGTAGCTATGTCAATTTTCTGGAATTGTTCCTAGATCTGAGATTAATGGCTGCTTTTTTTAGAAATCAGCCACCATTTTAGATCTGCCACAGCCCTAATGACACCTGGGAACAGTGTCACTCTTTTATTAGAAGATTTGGGCAGGTAATTGCCTTTGGATTTTTTTGTGACACTCAACAAAAAATTGCCGCTGCTGTTTCAAACAGCAGTGAGAGCCACACAGCTAAATTTATCCAGCACAACATAAAGAAGTAGTCAGAGAATTACAAATATCCTGCTGTAAAAAAGCAACTTCAAATTTATGGAGATGTGCAGCTTTGGAGCAACAACCTTTATTTTTGATTTGATCTTTAGAAAACCCTGTCCCCTTTACTTATCTGATGAATAATCATAACATTTAAAAAGTATTATATATAATTTCAAATTGAAATACAGTAGTTTTCAAAGCTCTGATGCTCAGCAAAAAACTCATCTGTTAGCAAAAAAAGCTGAGATTTAAGCTAAAACAGTTGAGATTAAAACAAAATTAACTCAGAAGAAAATGAAATAGAAGTAAACCCAAATATATTGATAATCAATATAAATTAATTTCTTTTAATTTTGTTTACATCTGAGTTAATTTCATTTAAATCACAGTTATTTTTGCTTACATATAAGCTTTTCTGCTTAGCACCAGAGCTTTAGAAACTACTGTAACTATTTAATCAAATGAGTTTACTACAGATAAGTTTTACCAAATAGAGAGAGTTGTCTAAATCTTACAATAATTTTTGTGAGTTTGATCACCAAGATAGAAACAAAACTAGTGCTAACTACTTTTAATGGTTTAAATAAGCTGATTTAAGCTTGTTATTAAATAATATATATACTTTTGTATCAATTGATACTTATTTTTTTATATTTACTAGTTAAAGTAATAGATTTTTTGCATTTGCTAATTAACTAAATTAACATTTACAACTTTTCTAAAAATAACTATCAAAACAAAAATTTAATAGGTACAATATTTATTCTTGTATCTACATAATTTCAATATCTAAGTTATCAGCAATCATAGCTCTAGTTTTTTTGAGTATTTTCAGGGTTAATGTCATAAATGCCACCATTCATCATGTTTTGATTTTGCCTTCAATGGGTCATTTTGAGGACAAATCTCTCTTTTTTGCTTTTGCCCCTCAAAATGAGTCTATACCCAAACTGGGAAATACAATTGTTTGGTTTTCTGACTCTGTGCAACTCCCTTGCCCCACTCATGCTTATGGCAAGTGATCCTACCATCCTGGTATTGTTTTGTGGTATTGTAAACCACTATATATTACATTTCTTATTCACCAATAAAAATTAAGTTCTATTCACATTTTTGTCTTTGTGCCTTCAAGTACTTTGGCACCTCTCTCTAGCCTCAACTAGTAGAGATTATTCATCCAGGGCCATAAGGTAATTGCATAGTCTTCCCTTCCATCTAACTGAGACTTAGTATGAATCCAATTCTAAGGTTAGGATTCCCCGTTGTGTGTCTGTGCTGCGCCTCAGAACACGGCAGTTAAAGTAGGCACATGGTTCTGGGGTATTTCAAGTAGATTAACCGCACCATTGAATTCACGTTATGATGATACACTTATTGCTTGACAAGCAAGTATATCTCTTGCTATTTTACTTAAAGTGGGGTGCTACATAGAAATTTCTTATAAAATAGCTATAAATAACAAAAAATAATATTATAGTTACCTTCCAATAACTTAAAATATACATCATAATAATATCACTATTTAAATATAGTGCTATTCACCTACATCTTTTTAGGCCTGGTTTTGTTTGAGCTGGAGAACAAATGCTTCATAGCTGTTTTAGGTACAATGTTATTATTGTGTTGTATTTCAACTGCTGGTTTCACATGATACTCCTTGTATATTTTCTTGATTGAATTTTCAACTAGTTCATATAATTCAGGCACTCTTTCTTTGAAATAGAAGAGCTTATATGCAGAGTCAATTACTCAATTATTAGCAATAATAAATTAAAATTTACCTATTGAAACAAAGAATATATCTGTGGTACAGTAGGTATAATTTTTCTACTTTATTATACGCGTATTCTACTGGTGCCAAATCTCATGCTATTGTGGGAGCCCATCAATCAGAGACTGAAGATGAGCTTTCACATCAAGCACAACCACTAGTGCTGAGGAAAGAGATAATGAATTTGAAGGGTATGCTAAGGAAGTTTCCTGTCAAATATGGCTAAAGTACTGGAAAAAATGTGATAGCTCTCTTATTAGAGAGTTTCATTTGCTTCTTCAGAGATCACATCAAATATAGCCTATGAAACAGATTTTATACACGTTTTCATTTTGTTAAACAAAGCCTTACCTGTTTGTTTTTAAGAGCCCATTTTACCATATCATAAGTTAAGTTCCATATGGGTTTGATATCTAGCTTTAGATTAGACTCTTTTAGTTGATGCACTTCCTGATGAGAGTGAAGATTCTGCATCTGGCTTTCACTGCCTTTGATGTCTGTGAAATTGGGCTGATTGACCATAAATAATCAGTCTAATTATTGCCCTCAGATTTTGAATATGATACCCTTTATAATTGCTAGCTTGATATTATCAAAAACTATGATTATAAGCCATATAATTATTAGTTTAATATTAATAGATGTAACAATTATACACCCTATAGTTGTTAGTTTATTAGTATTAAATGCTGATTACATTCTTTATAATTGTCAGCTGATCAAGATTATCACAACTATACACCTATTAACATAGTTGTTGACTCAGCTTCACATCATCCAGATAAGACACACATAGTTAATGTCAGAGATCCACTTGTTGGGGAGTTTCTCACCAACTGAGTGTAAGAATGCCCTAAGGTTAAACTTCACCAAAGATTCCCCAAGTGGAAGTCCCACCATCATATTTATAGCTTCCCCCATAATCTAAATCTATCTAGAAAGGGGAAAAACTACTGAAGAACGTGGTAGAGGACAATATATCCTACCACATATCAAGGAGCATTAGGATGAATTATGGGAGGAGTGAAAGCCTTTTTTACATACAGAGAGTGAAATCAAAAAGGACCAAATCTGTACCAAACTGATTTTTCTACAGGTTTGGTGAGAGTGAGAGATGGTTTATGCATTTCTTCTGCAAATATTCATGAGAAATTAAACAGGAGCAGGAGAAATAACCACATAAAAGGAAAATAATTGATTATAGCATAGGTCACAAAAAGTCATTCTATCAATCAGTTGAAAATATAGAATTCATTTATTAAGAATAAAAACAAAGTAATTGAAGTTTTTTGAGCAATCTCTCAACACAAAATGGGAGAGCTTAAATAGTAAGCTGGAAAATTGGAGGTGAACTAGTACTTACCACACCTTGATATTTTTTGGGGGGGATATATATGAGGATTTCTTGAAGGCCTGTAGCAAACTGCAGCCTGCAAGAGTGAAAACTAAGTCTTAGAAGATGACCCAGGTCAATAATTCATTAACTGAAATATCATTCTTGCATTGGGTAGACTGTAGATGGAATTTTGGGACTTAATTGGTCACTATATATCTGCTGGGTGCTTATGTCATCTGAACTGCATTCAAATTTTGGGTTATTTGTTTTTTATTGGTCCCTGGTTATAGTCTGGATGTTTTTGTTAATATTTCCTATTTAATTTCTGGTTCTAAGGAATTTGACTGGCTGATGCTTAGGAGAGACTCAAGATTAAACTGGTTTTTGATTATTTTATTGTAAATTCTTGATTATGATTGTCCCTCTGGTGGTTTGACACATTCATTTTTGCTTATTGACCTGCTAATTGATATTATATTTGTTGAGTATGTTGCAACATCTTTGATTACTCCCTCTTGGTGAATTAACAAACCAAGTAGTTCACCAAATAGATCAGCAAATGGCTCACCAACTAATCATTAAGTTGGTGGCACCACTATCATTCAACCATCTATTACAGGGATCAAACAATCCAGATCCCAAGCAGAACACAACTTGAGTTAACCTTGTGACTTAATAGAAACATTACTCATATAAGCCCTATGATCATCATGACATATATGGACAGTATGTGGCTTCCCATGATACTATATAATATCCTATATTTATATCAAATAAAGTATCATTCTCTTCTTTATTTTCCCCTTTATCTCGTTTATTATACTTCCCAGAAGTATATACTCAACAGTGGTAGCACAGGTAGGTTATCCACACTTATGAAACTTTAAGAAAAAAATTCCTCCTAAGAAAAGGGTCCAGAAAATGGCCCTCCCTGCAGGTTGGAAAGACTACAAAGAGGGACAAGACGTCTCTGCAGACTTTGTCATCCTTCACAACATCCTTGTCCCCATCAAACAATACAACCTTCTCCACGCTTGCAAACTCCTGAACCCGCCTCCAACTTCTGCAAGCTCGCAGGTGCCCAAGATACCCAGTATCATCTTTCAATGCCTAGGCTCAGCAGAAATTGGGGCTTTTGCAGGGTTACGCTGGAAAAACACTACCCTCTGGATTAACAGCGCACAAAGCAAATTCACACAAGTGGACTACCCGGTAGACTCTGGACCAGCAAAGTTTCCCTCTGCGTCACAGGAACCGCCTCATGCTTTGTAAGTGAATGGCTAGATCAACAACCCAATCAGAAAGAAAACTGGGAGATGTTCCAAGCTGTGTTCCTCAAAAGATTTGCCATGAAGGACTCCAACGTGGTGATCATGATAGAACTCAGAACCTTTAAAATGACAGGAACAATTGAGGATTACATTGCAGTGTATGAAGACTTACATGACCAAGCTCCTAACACCATCAACTTCAACAAGCCTGGACCACAATTGGACTTCTATAGTGGCATCCCCATACATATTAGACGTCAGTTCAACATGACTCACTGCAAGAACCTCAAAGATGTGTTCTTGAAAGGAAAGCACACAGCTCAAAATTTTGATAACCTACATGCAACAAATAAAAAGAAGGAGAGCCCCACAGCAAAGAAGGATCTTGACCTAATAAGAAAAACAACCAAGCCAGCAACGCCCATCCTCAAAATACAAATCAAACTGCACAAGCCAACTAGGAAAGCACTGAAGATACCAAAAAGGAGGGGAAAGCTCAGGGGAGTGGTTAGGTGGGCCGCCCTCCCCCAATTTATAAGACTTGTACAGGGACCAAGATGTGGACTCAATTACCATGATCCAAGTATCCTCCAGCAATCCTCTACTGTTTGCTGCCCAAACTGAAAATAAACTCCTCACTCATCCTTTCTGTTTTTGCAGATATCAGGGCACAGCACTATTTGACACTAGAGCAGATCAATTCCTTGTTGATAAGAAATTTGCCAACCTCATGAAGTTATCCACAATCCAAAGCAACATCAAGAGAGTTATCATGGCAGATAACAGAAGCACACCAATCACCAAAGAAGCAAAACCTTTCCACACCCAAATTGGAGACATATAGACTACACTCAGTGGCCCTATCATACCCATCCCCAAGAATGATGTTATACTTGGCTTATATTGGATTATAAAGACCAAACCTCATATTGACTGGGATAGCGCTACCCTCATCATTCAACAAGTCAAAGTACACCACCATGTTTACCCAACTCATCTTGACACGCTTATGAGAGACCACATGTTTTTGAAAATCATGGAAACAGAAGAGGAAACTGATCCTAGCAAAATTGATTGGAACACCTGCACATATGAAATTATTCACTTTAAAAACACAGAAACCAGACGTGAGAAAGACTATATCTGAGAGCAGCTGGTCAGTGGATTCCCCTCTGTCTTCCAAGAAGCCTTACCAGGCTTACCACTCAACCATGGCATACAACACAAAATGGACCTCAAAGGAAGTATACCAAAGGCACACCCTATCTATTGTCTTACACCCCAAGAAGACAATGCCTTGAAAGCCTATCTCAACAAAGCCCTTGAAAAAGGCCTCATTTAACCTTCAAAATCACCTTTGGTGCTACTGTCTTCTTTATAGCAAAGAAAGACATAGGACTTTGCCCATTCACAGACTACAGAGCTCTCAACAAGGTCACAATTAATGAACATGTATCTCCTGTCCCTGATTGATGACTGTTTTGACGCCCTGAGGGTCCCAAATCTTCACAAAAAATTGACCAGACAGCAGGCTATCACCAAATTTTTTGAGACCTGAAGACATTACAAAGACTGCATTCAGAACCAAGTACAGGTCCTTTGAATGTGTTGTTCTCAATTTTGGTATGGCAAACGCTCCCAGCACCTTTTTAACCTTCATGAACAAGGTCTTCAAGGAACATATTGGAAAACAAGCAATCATCTATAGCCCAACCTTAAAGCAACACTAGGAAGATGTCTACCTGGTCCTCTGCACCCTCAAAGAAAACCAACTCATTGCCAAGCCATCAAAGTGTGATTTCTTCTTGTTGGAACTTCCCTTCCTTGGCCACATTATCAGCAAATAAGGAATTAAATCAGACCCAGAAAAGATACGTGTCATAACCAAAATTCCAGCCCCAGGAAATGAAAGTGAACTCTGTACCTTTCTAGGTATGGTAGCCTACGTAAGAAAGTTCATACCTGACTAGGGCGCTCTGGCAGCTCCCTTTTCAGCCATTACAGAGAAGCAATCAAGTTTGTCTGGACACTGCTACAGGACTAACACTTGCTAACTAAAATAATTTATGGTCACCACTCCTATCCTCTAGTATCCAAATTTCAAAGGAATATATGAGTTAGAAATTAATGCATTTGACTACACCATAGGAAGGATACTCCATATCCAAAAAGCAGAAAAGGACTTCCTCCCAGTGGAGTATAAGTCAAATAAACTATCTGACAGCAAAAAAAGATGACCCATCCACAACAAGGAATTGGTAGCCATTGTGCACTGCCTCATGAAGTGACAATGCTATACAGAAGGAGCCCAGACGTTCAAGGTACTCACCAACCACAAGTTGCTGGTGTTCTTCAAAACACAACAACACTTGTCAAGGAGACAAGCCAAATGAATGAGTCTCATACAGAGATACCCCATGTAAATCAAAAATATAAGCCAGGAAAGGAAATGCTTACTGCAGATATCCTGTCAAGGCTATACAGTAAACATGCTCTATGTACTGATGAGGACCCTGATTGGCCCAGTTTAATCATGGAGAATCTCCAAGAAGGGTTTCCACCTGGGACCCCAATGGACATCCAAGAGAAATTCCTTAAGAGCAATCATCTGTTCAAAAATGTATATGGCACATTACATCAAATACTTCCAAATGGTAACACTGTACCTTACGTCCCATCAATGCAAAAGATTGACACAATCCTTTGATATCACAGAGACCTGGGACACACCTGTAGTAGGAACTTTCACAAAAATCTCAAGACACACTACTGGTGGACCAACATGCTAGATGATATCAAAGAAGTACTAGATCAATGCAAAATCTGTGAGAAGTACACCCAAACCAAGGCATCACCCAAGTCAGTACTACTAGTGTCAATCACACAACTCTTCAAGGTGTGTTCACTGGATATTGTGGGACCATGTGACAGATCCAGGAAATTCATGCTTGCTTCTTCATTATCCTGGTCTGACTCTTTTATGGTTTGACGGGGAATCCTTTATGTAAGCTTCAATGAGCTTGGATTCCAGGCAAGCAATCTTGGCGTTAAACTTGTCGCCATCTGGTGATCACTTCCACGTTTTTTGCTTCCCATAGTCTTAGCTGCAGACCATCTCTTTCATTCCATGGTAGTCTTATTTCAGTTAAAAGCCAAAAACACAAAGCATAAAAAGATTGAGGGGAAAGCAACCATTGTCACAATAAGCATCATTTTTTATTAATTATTATCATGTTTCCATTATATACCAATCAGGGTACATTTGGCTGAAAACCCCTCTGGTTCCGGAATCACACCTGGATTCCTATCACATGGTTTATGACATAACGGCGTCATCTAATCCAGATATTTACCAAAAAGATCTTCACACTCTTAACCTATAAGAATATGCTATAATACATTCCAGAATCACCTGATTCTTTCCGTGGAAATGTATTGCTTTGACTTGAAGCATTCTGGACTTCTGGCGTAAAACCCTGTGGAATATATGTATTCCTGATCCAAGCTATCCTTTTTCCAACTGGGAACCAGCTGATCAATCCTGAATGCATAGACACCATTGTCTACATTTAGTTATTTTTGCATTTACAGTAGTTTTAAAAGCTATGGCAACAAGCAAAAATTCTTCAGATTTAAACAAAATCCAACTCTCAGGTTAAAATATATACTCTGTTAACAGGGTTTATTGGCGTTAATGGGCAAAATAGGTCAACACAGCAACAAAAGGCTCACACGCAAAGCAAAACTATTCAAAATATAATCCAAAATACATCAATTCACAAACAAAATGGTGTGAGTTGACTTTCAGTGTACATATGCTTACTATGTGAATCAGTGACAAAATACACCCAAGCAAGGTGTTTCAAAACTCAATCTAAAAACAAAACACAATAGCAACTCACAATGTAAACAAAATCACTCACACAATGTGTGCAATGAATTGTAATCATAAATGATACCAATGTATCTAAAATAAGACACAAGATATGAAACATAAATTTTAAAAATATTGTGTTGGGTGTTTGATTTTGGCAGTAAAATCTAGGAAAATGAGTGGATTTTTTTGAGTATTCTAAAATGGGCTTGTAAAACCAAAAACAACTAACTAAGAAATAAAAAATCTATAATTGGGATATTTGGTGGGAAAATAATAATAATTGAATATCCATAAACAGATAAAAGCAAAATTAAAAGTAGGGAGTACCTTAATTAAGTTTTATTTAATATTTTATTAAATTCTAAAAATGGAAGGAACACAACAACAGACTACCATTGCACCTGTTGTGCGCCGCAGTTGCGGTTGCCCCCGCGGGTCAAAGAATAGACTTAGTACAACACAAGTGCCTACTCAGGAGGGAGGCAGGAGAGGAGAGTTCCATAGTGACACTGTACTGATACAGCTGGTTCAAGGAGCACAAGCTTCTAGGGTGCAGAGCATCAACCCTTGGGTCCCAAAGCTAACCTGGAAGCCCACCAAGGTTACCACAACAAAAATGGTTAGAAACAAGGAGGTAGAACTTACTTTGTATGTGTTTGACGTTGTGTACCAGCAAGAGTTGGTCCCGTCAGCCATGCTGGAGAAGATGAAGTCTGTACTTGATACTAGCTATGAGCCCTACATCAGTGATGGGAATCAGTAGGACAACAAGGAGCCCAATTTCTATCAAACTGATGAGGGACAACTAGTGCTCAAGAAAGTTGCAGCATTCTACAGCAAGGTGCCCATGCCTTGCAAGCCTGTCATCAATCAGGATCTTGGCTTGTCTGAACCCACAAAGCTACCCAGAAGCGCATCCCCAACATCAAGCACATCATCCTGCTTAAGCTAATGCAGGAATTGCGTGACTACAAGGCAGCTGCGGCCATTGTTGGAGTGGATCCCAAGTACGTCAGCAAGACCTTCCATAAATTCATCAATACTGGTTGTGTCCTTGCCGCAGAGAAATCCTTGCGAGTGTCAACCATGCTCACCAAGGAGCACAAATGGGCAATCCACCAGTGGATCACCTGGGACTGCCATCTTGAACTGGCAAATATACAGGCTATGGTCAAGTCCGTTTTTGGGATTGAGGCCTTGATTTCCTTTTACTACCATCTGGTTAGGGGAATGCAATTTTCCTGGAAAAAACTCGGGGTATCCCCATACAATTGGAATAGCCCAGCCAATATTGAGACCAGGAAAAATTGCGCTGAGGCGTACACTGCCCTCAAAGCCAAGGAGACAGTGAAATTCTATTATATTGACAAATCAGCATTTGCCTTGTCAATGCGCAATGTGTATGGGTATTTCCCCAGAGGCTCCAATGACGGGGTGGCTTGGTGTGCTGCAGTCTGCGCCACAGCCTATTCAATTGTGTCTCTCTTTGGTCCAAAAGGGGTCAAGCTCTACCAAATGATACTAGGCTCCCACAATAGCCGGACCTTCCTGTAATTTCTCCAATTGGTCCAGGAGCACCTGAGGCGCACAAGCCTGGGCTTCACCAAAGTAATTGTGTTGGACAATGTTGGTCTCCACAAGGTGGCTGATATTCTTGAAGATTTTCCATCAATTGACACGAGCATTGCAGTGGGCCCCTAGCAATTGGCCATGGCAAATATGCGCCTTCTCTTCCTCCCTGCTTATTTGCCCTTCCTAAATCTCATTGAGGAAGACTTTGGGTGGCTCAAGCAAGTTGTCAAGCGAGGAACCCCAACTGGGACTGAGGACCTGTTGGATTTGCTGCAGGCCGGGATCCATATCCTCTCAGCTGAGACCGTGGCCAAATTTTATGGCCACACTGATTTGTTCATCCCCGCGTGCCTAGCCAAACAGCCAATCAATTAAAGGCTTAGTGTGTCCAACTTTTTTATATTCTCTAATTTATTATTCAACATTTATTAATTATCATTTTATATTTAGATGTTTCTATGCCCGCAATCACATTCAAAAGATCCATCAATAGATGTAAGTATTTTATTTATTTTATTGTATATTATTTTATTATGCCATCTGAGGTAATCCCAAACGCTCAGTATTGGATTACGCAAAAATATTTAAATCACTTTGGTCAAATAAATGTAAAAATTAATTTAAAAAAAATTAAACGTAAAATGTACAAGTTAGAATTTATTTTATTAACATATAATTTTATACTTTTCTGAAACCCATTTCTGCAATATATTTTGCAAATCTTGTTTGATAAAATATTATTTGAAAAACTAATTATAATAAAAATATTGTAGAGTATAAAGATGTTTATTAGAAGAGAATTTATTAAGAACACCTGTAGTGAGTTTGGCGGTATGTACCCACCCCACAATGAAGGTAGCGCACTACCTCCACCACCACACTGTGAAGGTGGATACACCCTGGTTAAAATACTCCTGCCTGCTATTAAAATGGAGTAGGGTCAGGTGAAAATGGAGGAGAAGCTTCTCTGGCGGGGCTACAAACCCGTAAATCCCTGCCAGGACCAGGGTGTCTTGTATCACATGGTCCACCAAGTCATACCTGGGGGGGACCTTCTTCCCATCCAGGGAGAGCCTGGCCTTGTCAATCCCCATAAGGACCCCGTCCAGGTCCTCAACCAACGCGCCCATCCCAAAGAAGAATAAAACCCCAGGTAAACAACAAGGTGAAGCCTTTGCCCAGCAAAGGATTCTGTAAACTTGCACAATTTATTATAAACTGCGCTTATCTTCTTGTTGTGCTTTGCCTTGGCAAAGGTCAGCTCCATAGCTGCTGGGACCCCTGTCTTGTCAGCACTCCAGGCCAGCCCAAAATCCATCAGGAGGATTGTGGTCTTCTTTACAGCTGTTGTTCTGCAATAGCCAATTTGCTCACTGCGTGCCCAAAGTTCTCAAGCAGGTAAGACAGGGTGTGCTCCACTGGGACGCAGAAGCAAGCAGCCACATGAGCCCGGCCCATATCAGGTACATTCTTGAATGAGAGCGTCACCAGGATGTCCCAAACAAGCTCAATGGAGTTTACACAGTAAGCTCCACTGAGTGATACTGGGTCCAGGCGGACCAGTTGGGCATCCTTGTAGGAAGTAACTGCCCATTTGGATGCCCCCTTGGCATGTGTAAGCCCAGCCAATGCCTCCTGCAACATCAGAAAAGACCCGTGGATCCTGTCTTCAAGCTCCCACAAGACATGGGGGACAGGAAAAGCTGCTTGGCCACATGAGTGGCGTAGTTGGCGTAGAATGTGGCGGGGACAAAAGGGACCAGGACCTGGCGGAGTTCATCATTGACTTCTTCTAAAAAAAGGTAAGTATTTGGAATTTTTTTTATTAATTATAGCTTTAGGTTACCTTCTACAGTTTCTCCTTGCCCGCAGCCTTGGCAGGCTTTGCTATTCTTGGTGTAACCAGTTGTGCTGGCTGCTCAGTGTCATCTGTTTGGGTAAGTTTTGCAGGTTTTAGGTGGGCATACATTTCTGGGTCATCTTTCCATACAGACGGCGCAGAGAGGGCAAAGGACTTGAATTGAAGGCCTTCCACAATGTGCTTCTGGACATTTAAAAGTTGTTCAATTGATGTTTTGGGGGTTTCTAGAATCTTGGCCATGAGTGCCTTGGCGGACACCTTTTTAATTTTGTCCCCTTCAAGGACAGCAGACTTAACTCTTGCTTTGACCTTGCAGTCAATCTCTTTAATTTTGGCAATTGCCAAGTCAAGGTCTTTTAGCAGTTTCTCTAATTCTCTCATTGATTTTTACTAACTTTTTCTTATGTTTTTATATCTTTCATCCCAATAAAATATATGTTATTTTGCTACAATTGCCTCTTTGTTTATTCCTTTTTGTTTTCCTGTTTACTACATTATGCCATCTTTTTACCCATTTTGTATATTTTTTACACTCATCTCAATATGTGTTGTTGCTTTGTGTTGGCATTGTTTCCTTGATTACCATATTATTTTTGGTGCTTGACATAGCCCCTTGTGAAAATATTAACAACAATTTGGTGATCAACTGAATTTGAATTAGAAAATTATAGGTTAATTGTATTTAGATAAAGTTGTTACTGATCTGAATTCAAAACCTTAATGATAAACTTTAAGCCAATCAGGAGCCAAGTGATAAAGTGATTGTTGTGACATAAAGGGTCATTCAATAATTCTTTGATGCATGTGCGCTAATTAATATGATTGGCAGGATGTTTTGCCATTGTACGCCATTGCCGCTGTGGCAAGTTGTTGATGGACTAGTGTTAACTCAGCGGCTGATTGGGCACTAGTCCATCAACAACTTGCCACAGCAGCAATGGCGTATAATGGCAAAACATCCAGCCAATCATATTAATTAGTGAACATGCACCAAAAAATTATTAAATGTCCCTTTATGTCACAACAATCACTTTATCACCTGGCTCCTGATTGGCTTAAAGTTTATCATTAAGGTTTTGAATTTGGATCACTAACAACTTTATCTAAAAAAGTTAACACTATTTTTTCTAATTCAAGTTTAGCTGATCATCAAATTGTTGTTAATGTTTTCACAAGGGGCTATGGTTGGGTGCTAAAAATAACTGTGTTCAGGATCTAGATACACGCCTTAGTAAATATATGATTTTATAGAAATAAGCTGAAATAAAGAATAAAACCAACTATAAACAAAGAGAACATGAACAATTGAAATTCAAAAAAGATAATATAAATAGAAAATGTTTGATGACAGGGGTTTATTGGGGCGGGGAAGAGTGATGCCTAGGAGGCAGAATGGCGCAGGAAGGAGGACGTAGAGGCAGTGCTGGCCTGGGGGGTCTGCGATTGGATGGGTTGGGCTTGCGGGCAGGGGGTGTTGGTGGCGGGGGTGGAGGCAGAAGGATTGCACATTATGGCCGCTATATACTGCTCATTGTACTCCTCATCAGTCATTGGCTGGATGGGCTGGTAGGTGGCTGTAGCACGGGGTGGGAGGCGCTTATCCTTGTGTGATTGGTTGCCCATGTTCACATGGAAAACTATTTGCGCAAACAAGTCAGCCACCATTTGGTGACCAAAGAGAAAATTGTGATCAAGGACCCAAAGATAGAGGTTGTTGAAAGCCTGAGGGCGGCGCTCTTGTAGTGTATATCCAATGTTGAAGAAGACAACATCAACCAGATGGACGTCTGCATGGCCAGCGGGGTAGACTGAGGCCTGGTGCCCGTGTCCCTGGATGGCCTCAAGGGCGGTGGAGCTTCCCTCCATCTGGTGGCTCAAGAAAACCTGGCATTTGGAATTTGAGCCATCCCAGGAGTTGAGCAATCCACCGAGGATGTGGCCATATGAGTACCCATTGATGAAATCAGGGTTTGTCTGATAGTAGACAAAACCCTTGGCTGAAACAGCCAGAAATGCACCAATGAAAGTCCCCTTCTTGACCTTCTTCCTTCCATTCTTGGCGGCAGCTTTTCCTTGGGTACCAAAATCATCAAAAGCTATGGATAGCTTATAGTAAGAGATGAAAATGACATCATCTGACAGACTAGTCAAGCAACAGACCAGGGTGGATTCAATGGCAAGATCATATGGGGAATCCTCAGCGCCATCCCATTGGTTGCCGGCAAAATTGGTAAGAACCCATACAGAAGCCACCTTCCCGTACATCCAGAGCTGCACCATGCGCTCAGAGACCCATATGTTATGGTGCGCAAGCTGCTTCCGGACCTGGGTCAAGGGAAGCTTGGGGTCCTGCTGGAGGAGGTCAAGCATTATTGGATAGGTCTCAGTTATCTGGGACTCCGTGGCCTTCTTTGGCTTCTTGGCCGTCCCAATCAGATTCCCCTTATTCATCAGGTTGTTGAACTCCTGCATTATGGTGGCTTGGGTAAATTGCAACTGGGCAGCAATCTGATCCCAGGACAGACCCTGCAGGTTGAGTGTCACAATTTCCTGAAGAATTTGGGCAGTGATGATTTGTTGCTTGGGGCGCTGGGCTGGGGGAGCTGAAGCCTGATTGGCTGAGGGGGGAGCAGGTTGACTGATGGCAAAAAGATGATCCAAATCAGGGTTGCCATCCTGATTGGTTAGTTGACAGGCAGCTTGTGCGGGGGTGGGAGCGGGGGCAGAGCTAGACGCTAAGTGACTCTCAAACAAGTCAAAGTCATAGGGGTCAGTGGTAAGGTATAGGTCAGCTTCCTTGTTACCTGACTCAAAGGCTTGGGTGTAAACAGGTGCCTCTATGTTCTGAGCCTTGCCTCCATTGAAGCTGGCTTGGCTGCTGGCGCTGTTGAAGATGTTGTTATTAAAAACCATTGTAAAAAACCTAGGATAAAATCACTAAAAACAGAAATTTTAAATTTTAATAATTTATTTTTATTGTAATCTTGAGCCCATATTTGGAAGGTTCTCAAAACCATTTCATACAAATCTGGAGCCATGAAAATGGATAAAATGCCTCTGTTCTTAAATTGGATAGCTGATAATTGGCTGTTAAACTGTTATTTTTCTATTTTAGGCTGCTCATACTATACATCTTGTATGAGTTCATTTTGTTTTGTGCTTGTGGAATCTTGTTTTTAGATTGCTCCAATTTTGTTTCATTTTGGTCCTTCTGTTGGTGCCTCATATGAATCCTGCTTGGATTATAATATACTTCAGAATAGCATCCATCCATTTCAGTTGTTGTGTCAGTTCATTTTGTTTGTGGTTTGAGCTACACCGCTTGATGTTTGATATAATTTTGTATGATGGGCTAGTGAAATTTTGTTTTTGGTTTGACAGTTCATTTATTAACCAAAAATATTTAAATTAATTGAATCCTGAATCTTGCGCAACTTGGATTTTGTTTAAATCTGAAATCAGTTTGCTTAAATCTGAAGTGATTTTGGTTGTTGCCATAGCTTTTAAAACTACTGTAATGGTTTTTTGCGTTAAAAACCCATTAAAACACTTCAAAACTTGAACCAGGCGCCACTGCGGCGCCCAGGAACTTTCCCAGGCAGCGCCCCAGCGCCTGAAAAAAATTGATAGTGGTGCCTTGGCGCCTTGCAAATCCATTAGGCGGCACAGTGCTTTTAAACCACAATTTGGGGGTTTACTTTTGTCTAACCTTAACCAAACTTCTTGACATAGTCAAGGCAATTAAACAATAAAATTAAATCCTCATTAATTATATTCCAAGCATATATTAATTAATCTTCTCAGTTAATTTATCTGTTTGAAGACAACAAGTCTTTACTTGACACAGTCTAGTCCATTTCAGCCCTATGATTAAATCCTCATCAATCATATTCCAGGAATAATAATTAATTAAACTTCCCAGTTAATCAATCAGTTTAAGACACCTAGTCTTATAATCTGAACCGTTTATATTATTCAGTATGGCCCTCAATTAGTAAAGCCTAATTGATTCCTGGGTATCAATTAACCTCCATGGTTAATTAGACGGTTTGAGACACCTAGTCTCATAATCTGAATTGTTCAGATTATTCATTTTGGCCCTCAATTAGTACAGCCTAATTGATTCCTGGGTAATCCCTTACTATACTGGATAGTCTCTCCAAGGCAAATCCTATTGTTTTGAATTTCAACCTATGAAATTCATCATAATTCAACCTCTTTGTGAAATCACAGCCCAATGTGACTGTAGTACAGTCACAGATCAATGTTTGGCAAGAACAAAGGCAAAAAGTACATCATAACAGCTATCAACTATACAACCAGATGGCTTGTGGAACAAGCTACAAAGAAACACAAAGGCAATGATGTGAGACAATTTATTGGGAAAGAGATCATAGCCAAGTTCTCAAAATCTGACCTCCTGATTGCAGATGGAGGCACCAAACTTAAGGCCATCAACGCCAATATATACCTTGCCAAAAACGGAGAAAAACATATCATTACCAGCCTGTACCACCCAAAAGCAAATGTACAAGTAGAACAACTAAATGGCTCACTAGTGGAAGCCCTCAGTAAGTAATCTGCTAAAAATCCAAAAATCTGTGTTGACATGCTGCCAACAGCACTCATGGTGTGCAGAACACAGATCAACCACAATACAGGCAAAATTCTGTATGAACTTGTCTATGGGAAAAAGCCCACACTTGTTAGTATAACTGCAGGACCACAATTATCTCTACCAAAGAAGGTACCAGATGTCAGTAATATCAACATGCAGTGTGCTAAAAGTGACCAGGAAGACATGAAACAAAAAAAATTGAAAGAGAGGCAATCCCACTACAGCAGGAAAGATTCTAAGTTGGGAACAAAATCTGGGTTGTCAACCATGACCAGCACAAGTTGGAACCAGGACTACTTGGGCAAGGCATTGTCATGAAAGTCAAACCCAACAATACCTACCTAATCAAAGGAATTGGTGCCCAAAATGAACTGAAAGGCATGTACCATGACCAAATCTGCCTGTGCAAAGCAAGAACAGCTCAACACAGCTCCAGACTCCCTGTTTCCAATGCCAAACTAGATCAATACCAAGCCTGTATCCACAACACTCTCAAGAAAGCTCCCAAGGCTCCACCTTCCAGCACCCCAAGGAGATGTTGCAACATCTTTGATTATCCCCTCTTGGGGAATTAACACCCCAAGCAGTTCACTGAATAGATCACCAAATGGCTCACCAACTAATCATTAAGTTTGTGGCACCACTATCATTTGACCATCTATTACAAGGATCAAAAAACCCATATCCTAAGCAGAGCACAACTTGAGTCAGCCTTGTGACTTAAGAAGAACATTACTCAGATAAGCCCTATGACTATCATGACATATATGGACAGTAGTGGCTTCCCATGATACTATATAATATCCTGTATTCATACCAAATAAAGTATCATTATTTTCTTAATTTTCCCCTTTATCTTGTTTATTATACTTCCCATAAGTATATACTTGTCAAGTATATACTTATGGGAAGTATAATAAACAAGATAAAGGGGGAAATGGAAAAGAGAATGATGCTTTATTTATTATAAGTTTAGAGTATTATATAGTATCATGGGAAGTCACATGTTGTCCATGTACGTCATGGTGGTCATGAGGCTTGTACAAGTAGTTTCCTCTTAGGACTCAAAAGGTTTGATCCCTTTAATAGATGGGCAATTGATAAGAGTGCCACCAACTTAATGATTAGTTGGGAAATCACTCAGGGAATTACTTTCCCAAGAGGGAGTAATTGAAGATGTTGCTACATATACCCATGGGGTACTGGAAGGTGGAACTTTAGGAATTTTCTTGAGAGTTTCAGGGACTTGGGCTTGGTATTGATCCAGTTTTGTGTTGGGGTCAGATAGTGTGAGTTGTGTTATGCGGTTCTTGCCTTGTATAGGCAGGTTTGGACATGATGCATACATTTTAAACTAGTACAGATACTAATTACTTTGATGAGATAGGTGTTGTTGGGTTTAACTCCCTGACAACTCCTGGTGCTCTTAGTCCTGGTTTCAACTTGTGCAAATCATGATTGATAACCAAAATCTTGTCTCTGAATTGAAATTATTCCTGATGTAAGGGAATTGCTTCTCTCTCAATTCTTTCCTTTTCCTTGTCTTCCTGGTTGCTGTGCTCTGATGCGCAGCACAGACACACAATGGGAAATCCTAACCTTAGGATTGGATTCATACTAAGTCTCAGTTAGTTGACATGGAATGTGAAGCAATTACCTTGTGGCCCTGAATAATAAATCTCTACTAGCTGTGGCTAAAGAGAGGCACCAAAGTACTTGAAAACACAAAGACAGAAATTTGAATAGAGCTTAATTTTTATTGAAGATAAAGAATTGGAATATATATTGTTTGGTGTTACCACAAAGCAATACAAGGTTGGTAGGATCACTTGCCACATGAATGAGTGGGGCAAGTGAGTTGCGCAGACCAAGAAGAACAAACAGATGAATTTCCATATTTGTAAACAGACTTATTTAGAGGAAAAAGGCAAAAGCAAGAGATTTGTCCTTGAAATAAAAAAACAAAGGCAAAATTAAAAGAGCGTGAATATTGGCATTCACAACATTGCCCCCTTCTAGATTGGCCTTAGGAGGTGGTACTTGCAGAGAAACTTAGTATGCATTTGGGCAAACAGGCAAGCACTAGAGAGGAATTTCACAGTGTATTCTGAACCATGTTTGAAAGTAACTTCTAGTGGTCCAATACATAATGTATCCAACTTATGAGCACATCCCCCCACTCTATGTTGGTAGTACAGGATGTGGTCTCCAACTTTGAACTCTGTCAAGGAAGAACGTCCAGCATTATCAGGAGAGAGTTCTAGCATTTTAGTCTTGTATACAGAGGTGTGGGAAGAGGCTTAGATGTCAATTATGTGATTGACCAAATTCTTGATGTGGGCATCAGAATCCAAGGCTTCATCAGAAGAGAGTAAGGAGGGCCCCAAAAGCAATAGAGTGATGTCTTCACATCCATACAACATAGCAAAGGGGGGATAACCAGTGATACAATGTTTACTGAGGAAAAAACAAAGAGGACAGCAGGAAGGTATAGATATTAATTTGCAGCATCATAGTAGGTTAGTTTCTGAATGATGGAAACAAAAGCTGAGTTAGCAAGTTCTACAGCCCCATTAGTGGAAGTGTTATAGCGGGCTGAAAAGGATTGATGAGATCCCAAAGCCTCTACAAAAGAAGTCACTAGCTTTGAATTGAAGTTAGATACATTATATGAAAGTAGTACTTGAGGGCAGCCATGACAATAAAACACATCCTGCAGTAAGAAGGCGGTGGTAGTTTTAGCAGTGATGCCCTTGGTAGGGCAAGCTTCTACCCATTTACTGAAATGGTCAACAGCAATCAAGATAACACAACAACCTGAGCGTGAACAAGGAAGAGGCCCTAAAGAATCAATGATGACTATATGAAAGGTGTGCTGTGAGGGAACTAGCTTGAACTCATGGGATGAAGTTTGGGAATGCTGTAGTTGACAGTCATGACAACTAGCAATGACATCAGTTATCAGCAGACAGAGATTTTCCCAATAATAGTTCTTCTGTAGCCAGTCATAGGTATTGGCAATGCCCCCATGTCCAGTATCTTTGTGGACTTGGAGCACTAACAAGAGACAAAGACTGGGGTGTATATAGGGTAGTTACTAGCCACAGACTTTCTTAAATAGCTGATTTTCACAGATAAGGGTGTTTTTGATAGCTTATTCAGGGCTAATTAAATCTCCTCAGTCTTGTTCTCCCAGGATGAAGGATACTCAATCATTTCATAAAATTGGTCTGCCTCTGAAGGGTGCAGAGCAAGGATAGGCATTTGTGATAACTCATCTACTTTCTGATGCTGGATCCTGGGGCAATTTAACACTGTGAAATCATAACCTTGAAGACAGAGGGCCCATCTAGTTAAATGCCCTTTGTGTTCCTTGAGTTGTTGTAACCAATTAAGTGAGGCGTAGTCAGTAACCACAGTGAAATTAGTTCTTTAAACATAATGGTGGAATTTTTTAACAGCATGTAGTACAGCAAGACACTCTTTCTTGGTGTATGCTATAGTTTTTATCATGCTTATTGAGGACACAAGATGTATATGCCACAGCGTGATCCACTCCTTCATTGTCTAATTGGGCAAGTATGGTCCAAATAGCTAGATTGCTAGTATCTGAGTAGATGATGAACTCCTTATAATAGTTAGGATACACCAGGATAGGAGCCTCCTTGAGCTTTTGCTTAAGAATCTTAAAGGCTTGCTGTTGACTAACGGTCCATTCAAAAGGGACATTGTGTAGCAAATGGACTAGGGGTTCACTAATTTCAGAAAAATCAGGGATAAACTGACTATATTAACACATTGTTCTCAAAAAGACTTTCACCTCAAAAAAGTTGGTAGGTGGAAGCATCTTGTCAATAGCCTCAACTTTCTTGATCATAGGTTATATCCCAGTTTGTGTTACTTCATGACCCAGGAATTCAAGGTATTCCTTGAAAAAAGCACACTTTGAAGGTTTTAGTTTGAGGACAGCTTCCTGGATCTTTAGGAACACTTCCTTAAGGTGGGCCAGGTGATCTGTAAAGGTAGCACTGAAGACCATTATATCATCCAAGTACACCAGGACACAAGAGAGCTTCAGATCACAGAGGATGGAGTTCATGGCTTTTTGGAAGATAGCTGGGGCATTGCAGAGTCCTTGCGGCATACAGGTAGGCTCAAACAGCCCTTCCAAGGTAATAAGCGCGGCCTTCTGTCTATCCTTGGGAGATAGATCAAAGTGTCAGTACCCAGATGCTAGATACATAGCAGAGAAGAACTTGGAGCATCCAAGACAGCAGAGGGAATCATCTATGTGTGGCAAGGGGCAATAATTCTTTTTAAGAAAATAATTCAATTGTCAATAATCCATCACAATGTGGTGACCTCCATTCATATTCTTCAAGATGAGCAAGGGAGAGGCCTGAGGACTCTGTGAGGGGGCAAGTAGCCCATCATCTAGTAGCTTTTTGAGTTTCTTAGATACTTTTGCATCTTCCACTCAACTTGGTAGTAGGGTTTAGCTTGGAAGGGAGGTGCGTCACTAGTGTCAATCTGGTGAATGACTCCTTTAACTAGACCATAATCAGTGCTATCTTTAGAAAAGATGTCTGAAAACTGATCCAATAAGCCAAGCACTTCTTTATGCTGAACTGGAGATAGCCACAGGAAGCCTTGAGCAGTAAACAGGGATAAGACATGCAGTTTTCCTCAGGTAAGTTGAAGTCTTGGAAAGTGCCAAAGAGATGTAAAGAGAGGACAGCAGGTGCGTTTGATAGCCTGTCATAGCCAACAACTTGGCCTCTTAACACATATATGGGGAGGGCTTTTAATTTAGCTACCAAAAGCTGGACAAGATCTTTATGAGAGATATCTAGAATCCCAGGGCAGAGATAAGGTTTGCTGCGGCCTAATGAGGGAGCAAGTACAGCTCTAGAAATATGCGTTCAGGAAACTTGTAAGATATCTGAGAGTCCAGGATGGCTTGAGAGCCAGGGGATAGTTACAGATGAAGTGGCCAGAAGCAGAATCTTTTCAGATGAAGAGCAGGCCATGGGAGGACATTTTATGGTGGATAAATGAGTACAGTACTTCAAGGTGATGACACCAGTTAGGTACTCTAAAGCACACATCTTGAGGCGTTTACCAGGGACTTTGAAAGGTTCCTTGAAGATCAAGGGGACTTCATATCCTAGAATAGAGAGGTATACATCTTTTAAGTTGATGATTCCATTGTATTCCCTAAGGAATTGGGTATCAACTAGCAGATCATAACTCTCATCCTCTAAAACTAAAGCAGGAGCAGCTAAGAGTAGTTTAACAAACCACATAAAGAGAGAGGAATAGGCCCCTATAGTACAAGTCTTGAACAGGCCAGCAGTACCATAAGACTGATGATGGTTAAGATCAGGGGCAAGTTTAAGCTTCTTCACAATCTTGGAGGACACAACATTAACTGGAGACCCAGTATCCAAAACAGCCTTGATATTCACTTTTTGTATAGATATCTCTACTTGGGTAGTGGTACAACCAAAAGGCGGGAAGGGCAACCAGAAAATACTGGGCTTCAGCTAGTTTCTTGTCCCCACTTTTCATCATACATCTCAAACCTGAGAACTCTTTGTATATATTCTGAAGAGAGAGTGAAACTGAAACATTTTTAAAAGCAGCATCAGCTACTTCTGCTGCCTCTTCAAACAACTCCACTAACACAGGCTGTCGTAAATTGTGCCATTAATGCCTTTTCAATATGGCCTACCAATAATGACAACTGCAAAGATTTGACTGATTTCTCTTTTGAGTTCAGGAATTCCTTGCCTTCCGTAAATGGGTCTGTGCCAATATCCACCCATTCTGGAATACTATACCTTCCCTTGTCTGATCCTGGTATGACCTCACTCCAACGTGACCCCCTCTGCCACTCTGTCTACCTAATGAGTGATCATCAACCCTTGTCTAATATTTAAGTAGAATCAATTCTCCTAATAAAGACAAGTTTATCCACATTTGCGTTGGCTTTAGTATTCTTCAAGCATTTTCCTTTCCTTTTTTCCAAAAGGACTTTCACATCTTGTATTTCAGGAAATTAAGGTACATGCCCTTAATTTTGCCCTGAAGGCTAACCCAAGTCTAGCTTCAAACCTCAAATCTTTTGTTATAAAGATTTTCTGCTGTGTCCTTTTAGATGTTGTCCCCAGGAGCCAAACAGAATACGGGTGAACTTTTAGCTTGTGTTAGGTATGGGCAAGAGACAACCTCCTTGGCTTCATTCAGAGGCTTGGTAGTAGTTGTAGTCTTTCCAGAGCGTAGTTTGTAAAGGACAGTAATGGTTCAGGAACTTTTAGAACTGAATATACATAGGCTTTGGAATCTTCAGTATCTGAATCATCAATATCTGAATCATTGGAGATGTCATTAAATAATAGCAGAATTAGAGGAGCTTCAGAATCAGTGTTCTCAGTGTCTGCTATGAATGTGGGATTTGGAGAAGACTGGTGAGAATTGTCAACTGAGAGCATCTCTGCCTCTAGGTTGACTGTTCTTTTCCCGCCTGGTCTTTAGGGTCAGGGTCTTTAACTTGTGGATTGGTACAGAGACAGGAGTGATATCCTATCTGTTCACAGTTATGGCAACCTTGGAGTCTAGGAGGATTCTGGGAGCTCATGGTTAGAATGTGAGGACCACAGGAATATGAGCCAGATTTGGAAGCTGCTCAATTCTCTTGCACAACATCTCCAGAGTGGGTAAGGTGCATGTCTTGTAACAGCATCTTTATGCTCTTCATAGACAAAAGCATGGCCTTGTGAGCTTTAAAGTGGAGGAACATGAGTTGATTAACTTTGAGGGCTTGAGAGCAAGCCATATAGGCTTCATGTGCTGTTAGCTGTCTACTAGTTATCAATTGGTGTCCTTTCATATAGAACCTGTCTGCAAACTCAGCCAAACTCTCTTTAGGTTTGAACACAATGTGCATGAAGGCGTCTTTTTCACCTCTAGAATGAGATCACCACCAAAATTTTCAATTAAGAGCTGCTTCATCTCATCCCAAGTGTCAATGGAAGGCAGTTCAGGTACCACCACCTCTTAAAAGGTAGGGTGCAAACAGGTTACAATGTGCTCTTTCTTAACCTCATTAGAAGCTCTTCACATAGCTATCTCATAGATAGTCAGGAAGGCCTCAATAGTGGTTGTTTTAGGGTCAAAGACTTGTTTGAAAGTAGGTTTGAAGTGAGCTTTGGGAGTAGGGCCACCATTGTTACTATCTAGCACATTTATACACGGGGAGAACTCAGCTTTTTGATTCCAGGGGGGGTTGTGCCCACAGCTGGTGGACACGTTATTCAAGAGTGGTCAAAGTCTTGGAGGCGCGGGCATCCAAGTTGTTGGCCTGGTCAGTCTGCTGTTTGGTAACATATAATTGTTGACCATGAGTAGTCATAGAAGTTGAAAGCTCAGCCAAAAAAGAGGTCAAAGAAGTTCTCATCAAGAGACAGGGGGAGTTCCTGTCATTTACAGAGTCAATTAACTCACTTATCTCTTGGACATCCTTGTCAAGGCTGAGGTGATCTTGCTTCATATGATCTACTTCATTGGCTAGGGCTGTAAGAGAGGGGGGCTAGACTAAAAAGTCTGGCTCCCATCCTTATGGGACCAACCACCAGGATGCCATCCAGTGCAAGACTGGGATGGCCGCTCAAAGAGGCCACCCAAAGGAGACCAGCTGAGAAAAATGAGAAAAATAGGCATCCAGGGCCATAACTAAAGCACCAGTGAGCAACCACAGAGAGCAATCCCAGGTGGGAGGGATATATGGATCTATTGTGGAAACTTGGTTCAAGGAGGAGAGGGAGTGATCTGAGACTGTTTTGGGGTGAAGGTTGTGCAAGTCAGAGGAAGGGGGTTCATCAGTTCCTGATTCTGGAGAGGATGAAAAGCCCTCAGGATAAGGACCTGACCAAAGCAACTGGACAAGTTTAGTTAGGATGACAGGGACCTGGGTAAAATGACAGAAGGAATTGGAAAGCAGACCAGGAGTAGGAACAGAAGTTTGAGCAACCAGGGAAAGTCTTTTCCAAATACCTGGACTGGTGGTGCAAAACAATAGGAAGAGAGGATACCAATGTCACCGTGAATACCTTATACAAAGGAGACAACATGGCTACAAATGAAGGTTTAACCAAAACTTCCAGGCAGACAGTCCATAAGCGCTAGGGCAATATCAATGGCTTAAACCAAGTTTGGATCCTCTTGGATCAAATCTCAACAAAAAACACAGGTGGGCAGCCAGCAGGGCAGGCAGACCAGAGGAAAGCAGGAGGGAGGACAGCAGCAGGAGTCAGGACAATAACTTTTGTTATTAAATAAAACTTCAAAATTACAAATAGATTTGCAAATTCAGGAGTTTTATTTGATAATTGGAATTGGTAAGCAAGGGACCCAACAGCCCATGCTTTCATTATATGTATGGGGGGTGATAGTGCCAGGAGTTTTAAAGAGGGGTTATTAGAAAGCAATCAAAAGGGAGCCAGTTAAAAGTAACGGCCTAATCTTCCCATGGTCTGGGCCCAAGAGAATAGGAGCAGTAGACCCAGGTGTAAGGTACAGTCATACAGTTGGCTAGGTGCATTCCAGGGACTCAGGGCAAACATTACCCCTAATGCCTGCCTCTTACGTCCCTACTGGAATGCTCCCAGAACCAATTAGTTAGGGCCAAGGGACTCCCAAATTGGAGGAATTGCTTGACTGGGATTCCACTGATTGTGGAATTTTATACCCAATTTTTCCAGGCTGCAGGTTAGCCACACCCTGTACAATGTGGCCCGTGTTTTATTGTTGGCCCGCCAATTGTTTCAAAACAGGACAACACCAGGAAAGCAAACAATACAGCTGGATCAAAGTCTCCTCCACAGTTAGAGGGAATTCCAGAGAAGGGGAAGGGGTTTTGGCCAGGAAGGCCAATACAAAACGCTTGTCCACAGTGTGGGCCAGGTCCTCCAGGATTTTGAAGAGGCTTTTCCTGCTTGCAGCGCGCCTTTTTGATGATCTGGGAAATATATTCCTGTTCAGAGCTAATGGTGGGCCTTGGGACTTTTCAAGGGCAATCAACTCCCTAGCACATTGAATTTAAGGATTCTTGGACAATCCAAGGCAGCAGCCATCTTTGTCAGTGAGTCCAACTGAACTAGTGCTAGTTGCCACAGTATTGCAAAGAACAACAAATTCTTGTTGCAGGGTGGCAACTTGTGCTATTAAGGCAAGCACTTGGGGATCTGGCTGAGGATGGCAACAGGGCGTTCTTGACTACAAGTGGATGTACATAGTTCTTGAAAAGTGTCCCATAACTTCTGTTCCCTATCCATCATGTCATTAGATGGGGGAGAAGGAGGAAAATCTAGTTTAGGCGCAGACAAGTTGTTCACTTGGGCTTGAAGCTTGGCAATGAAGGCTGCTGTGGTAGCTCTCTCTTGATAAAACTCTTCTTGTAGTTCATGGAGACCTCTAGTAGCAAGCTCTGCCACTTGTTGCAATTGATCAAATGAGAATGTGCTAATAGCATTGAGCTTCTCCAAGAGTTGTTCAAAATCAGATAGATTAGCATTTAGGGTGAAATCTAATTGAGTTTGCCAAGGATGTTGTAGCTGGTGAAATTAATGTAAACATTCTCTGACGTGCTCAGGGATAGACAGGCGCATTTGCTCTATGAAAACAACCAAGCAAGCCTGAGAGGTAATGAAATTGTGTTGGTTATCAGATACCAAGGAGAACAGAGAATGAATCCACTGCTGGTAAGCAGTGAACTGATCCCAATGATTAGTTACAGAAGCTTGAAGAGAAAAAATCTCTTGGACATGAAGCCCCAACACCATTTGGTGATGGGCTAAGGTGGGCTACACAAAGAATGACAGTAGATGCTAAGCAGAGCCAGCCGCTGAGAGGAGATGTTGCAGGAATTACGGGGCAACAATCAACTTTTAGTATTTTGCTTAAATAAACTGTAGTTAAAGGTGAGAGATTGTTGTAAAATATGCAGCCTGGGTGCTGATTTCTACAAATAGTTAGTCTACTACTTCTTTATCTTAATACTATACCTGTTGTGGTATAGTGACAGCCTGAGTAAGCACAAAAGAATATAAGACAAAACTGTTATTTATTATAATAGTGCTGCAGTTATATAGTAGGAGGCGGGGGAATTTCCACCAGAGGAAAGGAGGCACAGACAGAAGGCCCTTCCTAAAGGAGGAGAATGGAAAGGCACCATAGAAAGTCCCACACAAGAGAACAACCAGTTTCACGTGGCTTTCCTTATGGAGGCAAGTGGCAATATCTACATTGTCTTATTTATAACCTTGGAAGTAAAGCCCACACCTGAAGTACATTTGAAAGGCACTTTGAAATCCCGTTTTATGGTCGTTTTTAACGTAGTTAACATTATTAAAACCATGTTGAGATAAAGCAATCACACAATTGTTACGTTGCTCAATCCCTAAGTGGAAAACTTAATGTCTAATCCATTTAGGATCTGCAACATTTCTCTCCACTGGATTAGACAACAGGGTTAAAACTGGCTTGGCGTCTCAAGATGGCAGCTATGGTGTTGGGGTCAATCATGTGTCTTGTTTGGTGAGGGTTTGTTTCCCAATCCTTGGTCATTGGCTTTGTGGATCCGTAGATAACCAGTTGTGCTTCCTGGCTGCCATTCAGATGGTAGAAAAGTTGGTGTGGTATTGAAAGAGTCTTGTCAGTCTCCAATAACACCTTGTTCTTTTATTCTTATTCCTCATACTTTGGTGCATCACTATTGCAAACAGGACAACAACCCAAGGAATTTTTTAATTAGGCTTTTTTTTTGGGTTTTTGTCCTCATTGGGGCTTACTATTGGTCACTAGGAGCAGCACACATATACTGAGCGTGTACTCTAGTGATCAATTGTCCAGAATGGGGCTCCTTAAGGGTGTAGGAGTTGAGGCCAGTCTTCTGGATAACTTAAACTGGGCCTTGCCAAAGGGAAGTAAGTTTGGATTCACGCCTGTACCCTCTATTGCTGAAGAAGTAGACTGAGTCTCCTACAAGGTAGATGGGTAGGGCAGGGCGTTTGGGTGCAGCTTGTTCTAGGTCCTGAAACTTAAGGTTTAAGTTTACTGTATAGGCCTCTGATTGCAAGAAAATAAGGGGTTGGACAAGCTTGTTGAGGTATGCCTCTGGCAACACAGCCAGGCTGGGCTTTACCAAGGAATATAGTATAGAGAGAAGTCCTGGTTGCCAGTTGTAGAGCAGTTGGAAGGGCGGCTTGCCAGTGGCACAATGGTACCAAATGTTATATGTAAAGGTGGCCGCAGGCAGGTATCCCATTCAGTATCATGTTGGTGACTGAGCTTCCAGAGTATCTGGACCAAGCTTCTATTAGTGCGCTCTACCATGCCATTTGTCTGTGGATGATAAGGGGTAGATAGTGTCCCACAAATTCCCATCAGTTGGTTGAGGCGGGAGATAGTATGACTGGTGAAATTGGTACCATTGTCTGTCAGCAGAATCTAGGGGCAAGCATGTTTGTATACAATATTCTCCAGGATGAACGTAGCTGTCACCAGTGCATATTGGTTGGGAATTGCCTTGGTCTCTACCCATTTAGTCAGATGGTCAACAGCCACAATGATGGACTTATTGTGACTGTTGGTAGCTGGCAGGGGGCCTACTACGTCAATGGCTTTAGTGTGGAAGGCAAACCCAGGGCGTACAAATATGTGGTGGAACTTGGCAACCTTAGGTCTCTCAATGTTGCAGTCATGACAGATGGCTAGTGTATCTACTACCTCAGTGTGCATTCCTTCCCAGAAGCAGTGCTGCTGTAGCAGGGCTAACATCTTCTGTATATCACCATGACTAGTAGTCTTGTGAGCAGCCACCACTGAGTCCATGTGTAGGGATGGGCATATGTAAGGTAGCCAAGAGTCTCCACAAGGCTTCAGGAGTTGTCCCTTAGAGACCTTGGTATTGACAGCTAACTTTTTGAGAGCCCTCTGTATTTCTACCAGCTCCTCCCCCCACAAAGAACAATCCTTCATAAGATTGTCATAGAGAATTTCAGTCATGGGTGATAATAAGGCAACAGTGGAAAGGTGGGAGAGACAGTTGGCATTCTGGTGGGCTGCTCTGGCTCAATGAATGATTTTGTAGTTATAAGCCAGAAGTTGGTGGTTAGAGACAATCATAGCTTCATGGCTCATGTTGGCCAAGAGATGAGTACTTTCTTCTTGCTTGGCATGAGGATTTCTGGTGCAACCCATGGTTCTAGTCTGGAGGCATTAGTGATGTTGAGCAACTTAGGTTATTTCTGGTATGTTATAAGCTACAGATAGATGTTAGCCTTGCCAATGTACTCTACCTAATCCCATGCAAGAGCACTACAGACTGCAATAGAGTAGAACTTTGAATATAATTATGTTTATTGATACTGGAGTACAATCTAGCCAGCGGCTGCAATATATCCAGGTGTAACTATGAAATTGTTTTTTTCTTCCTTTCAGGTGTCTATATCAATATATACTGCAAAAAACCTTCTTCTTGTCCTTTCAGACAGTTCTTGGTGGCTACCTTTGCAATAGGTCCATCTTTGCTAGCTACGCCTATCCTGATTGGCTGTCCTTGACACGTGGTATGCTACTGGCCTTAGAAGGCGTCCATGGCACTTCAGCTACAGCCTATGCTCTTCTTGAGCTAACCTACTGTCATTTATCAATTGCTGTATCTTACACACCTATTATTGCGCTGGGAAACTACACTGTATTTAGTTGATGCTTAGAAATTGTCCCTATTCAGCCCTCCTACATTGGAAGGTAGAATTCCGGTATTCCATTTGCAGGGTTTAATCAGTGATCCTTTTCTGGTTGGAAAACCTTCTGCTTATTAATGCAACAAGTCAAATTAGGGATTATATGGCGTATAATAACAGACTTGATCCATTAGTGACTCAAAGGATTATCTGCCATGTAATACTGACCTGAACTAATAAGGAACCCAACTATACGCCATGTAATACTGATCTGAAATTGGTATTTCTTAGCCATTTGTATATCACTTGTTTGATATGAACATATAAGTCCATCAGGCTGTGTGGGGCTTAGTTGATACAACATCCAGTAGGGTAGAATAGATGATATACAATTGATGATTTAGTGATTACACGCCGTGTAATCAATGATATTCATTATATTAGCTAACATTTATATGGTGTATAATAGTTACATCAATTATAATAAAGCAAGCAATATACAGTGTATAATCACATCACATTGGGACAATCAGTGATAATACGGCGTATAATTGTTACATCTATTATAATAAACTAACAATTACACGGCGTATAATAACTACACTTGATTAAGTGATAACCAAATGATAATATGGCGTATAATTGTTACATCTATTATAATAAACTAGCAATTACACAGCGTATAACTGCCATATCTATTAATATAATGATGACCAGTGATAATACGGTGTGTAACTGATTAAGATCTGCATGCAATGATTAACCTGATCATTTGTGGTCAATCAGCCTAATCTCACATTTCCCCCCTCTTGACCATAAATAGGGAGGGTAAGAGGAGAATCAGGCATATGGCTTTCTCAACAGCATCTTCTTGTCTTAGCACCAAGGAGGAGTACCAGGAGTTCCTGGCAACCATGTCTGTGGAGCGTTGTCAGGAGTTTAATTGCCAGAGTAAGGAGGCACACTGTCTCCAATTTTACAGTTGGCGTTTGTTACGGGCTCACAATAATGACACTTGCTCAGAGTTGTCCTTGGCCACCACCGTGGTGACCAATCCTTTCCAGCTCTCAGTTAGCCCAATCCTGGAGCAAGAAGCCAAGCAGGGGGATTGTCCTCCTTTGGTGGTTGGAAGAGCCAATTGGGCTACCTCTGTGGACCCGGAGGTCTGGCGAGCCAGGGCCGTTGTTCCCCGCACACCTGCTGTTCCTTATACTCCTGATCTGGCTTTGTTGGGATCTGTGGTCCTCACATACAACCCAGACCATGCAGACTTTGAGGTTAATAGCCTTTTTTCAGGGCTATGAACTTCTGAGTGAGTTCCTTTTTGTCCTTCTTTCTTGTGGCCAGGGGATAGACATCCACTCCCGTCTTTGCCACTCTGAGCAATACCACCATCCTGCTGTTTGTTCTGTGGCCCTTTGCAAGCTGGCCTGGCCTCTTGATGGGTCTTAGTGGAGCCGCCTTGCTCCAATGTGGCATTGTATACCAAGTACACACAGGTGATTGACTTCAACTGTGCGGTAGTGCGGGTCTGGTCCCGTGCTTGGGGGCCCAGTCCCAACTCTACCCGTCAGTGGGGTCTTTGACGTACTGATAATAAGCATAATTGACTGGCGGCAGCCATCAACCTAACCTTGGAGAAGCTGAAGACTGGGGATCCTGCCCAGTATCTCCCTTATATGTATTTGGTGGAGAATCTTTTCCTAGTGCCAAAGCCTTCACTTCCTTGGGGTTCTTTGGCCCAGATGCAGGCCATCTTGGAGTTCTATTGATGTGAAGTGCTTTGCCGCCAACGGGGTCTTCCAGCTGATTACCCCTCTGAAGGGTTTATAGTGGAGTGCCTGGTGTTGGGAGCGTGCTTCCCCATTGAGTGTGGGCTGGGTTGCCTTGCAGAGGGGGAGCTGGCCTTGAGTGCACCCATTATGCACTGGGAATGGCTGTCCCCTGAAGCGCGACACATGTGGTTACAAAACGTTGTTGTTCTCTACCAGGTGGTGGCCACCCACGCTTTTGGTGATTATGTGAAGGCCATCACCCACAATGTTCCTGAGGAGCCTGAGGAAGATGCTTGCCAATAAACATTCATAGGACTAAGTCCTCTTTCTATATAGTGCACTTTTTATATTTTATTTTTATTTTTATATTTTATATCTTCTTATATTTTTATATCTTTTTATATTTTTATATCTCTTTGTATATTCCCTATCATGAATCATATGATGTGCCTATATTACTTATGTTATTTTTTATGGTGGGTTCAGATAGTGTTTAATTAGGCCCTTCCTTTGGGGTGCAGAATGGGCAAAGGAACTTTGCATGTACGCGGTTGTTTATGCGTCCACTATCCTTATCCTTGATGGTGTAGGCACCAGGTGAGGTCTTCTCTATGATCTCAAAAGGACCTACCCATAGTTTTTCTAGTTTGTGAGATCTACCTGCTCCTCTAGTGTTGCAGTATGCGACCCCCTCCCCTACCTCAAAAGAGGGCAATGGGGCCCTACTAGCGGAGTCTCTTTCAAATCTGGCTTGGGTCTTGATTGCTGTGTTGCTAAAAGAAGATGCCTGCAATTTGATAAGGGTGTCAGCCAGTTTTCCTAGGTACTGATTGTAGGAAAGCTGCCCATGGTTGCCTGTGGCTGAGTATAGGACAGGTGGAATGGCAGGATGTCAACCATACATCAGCTGAAAAGGGGACACACCCATGGTGGAATGCAACAAAATGTTGTACGCAAACACTGCTGCTCCTAAGTATATTTCCCAAGAGGATGTACATGATGAAGCCAATTTCTGGAGGATCTGGGTTAGGGTACCATTGACATGTTCCACTATCACATTGGTTTCAGGGTGTTAGGGAGCGGAGAGTACTCTGCAGACTCCCATGAGATTGTTCACCCTTGATATTACGGAGGCCGTAAAATTGGTTCCGTTATCTGAGAGTAGGAACTGGGGACAGCCATGGCAAAGTATAATGGCATCCAAGACAAATTTTGCAGTAGAAGGGGCGTCTACTTTCCTTAGAGGCAGGCTTCTACCCACTTAGTTAGGTGATCTATAGCCATTATCACATAACAAAATCCAGGGCCGCTACATGGGAGTGGTCCCACTACATCCATTGATACAGTATGCCAAGCAAAATGGGGTTGCACCATTTGGTAGGTTGTGATTTTGCGTAGTGGCTTATTCCCTTGGCACTCAATGCAGAAGTCAATTGTCTCCTGAATGTCAAAATTCATTGCCTCCCAAAAGTAGGTGAAAGACAGGATCTTTTTGTCTTCCAAAAGGCGCCATGACCTGTTGCTTTATGAGCGGCTGTATCAATGCTAGTCCTTTTGGAGAGAGGAGGGAATATGTGTTCCTTACCATCCACTAGCTTGTACAGTACGCCATTGTATAGTTCTGTATCCTTCCAAAGGTCCTATAGAATAGCTGTACTTTCTCAGGTTTGTTGCTAAACTTCCCAGTCATCATCTTCTGGTACAGCTGATCCGCTAATGAGCTCACCAGGGCCACAGTGGGTAGGTGGGAAAGGCAGTCTGTGTTCTGGTGCTTGCTGCCAGGGCGGTGAAGGATCTTGTAGTTCAGGGCCTGTAGTTTCAATGTCCATTGAGCCAGTCGGCCTTCTGGTTCCTTGAGGCTCTGGAGCCAAACTAGGGATGTGTGATCTGTGACCACTGTGAACCATACACCATGGATGTAGACCCAAAACTGTTTGCATGCATAAATAACTGCCAGGCATTTGCTCTCTGTCATCGTATAGTTGCGCTTGTGGACGTTTAGTGTCCTACTGGCATAGGCTAAAGGGTGTTTGAGTCCTTTGTTGTCAAGTTGGGATAGTACAGCCCCAACTGCGGTAAGCAAGGCATTGGTATGGATCACAAATGGTCTGTCAAAGTCTGGGTACATCAGAACAGGGTTGCTTGACAAGGCCAAGCGTAGCTTGTCAAAGGCTCCTTGGCATTCTTTACTCCATACAAAGTCAACTCCCAATTTCAGCAGGTGGAAGAGAGGTTCTCCAATGGCTGCAAAGCGGGGGATGAACCGTCAATAATAACCAACTATACCCAAGAATACCTGTATGTCACGCTTTGACTCAGGGCGCTTCATCTTAGATATGGCTTTGGTTTTTGCGGGCTGGGGCTGTAGACCTTGACTGTCTATAACAAAGCCCAGGTATTCCAGCTGATCTTTGAAGAACTGGCATTTGCGCAGCTTTATCTTAAGATTGGCAGCAGCTAGCCTCTTGAAGACCTCTTCCAAATGAGCTAGATGTTCTGTGAAAGTCCCAGAGAAGAAATTGATGTTGTTCAAGTACACTAGGACACAGGAGAGTTTAAGGTCACCTAGGATGGTGTCCATTTCTTGCTGGAAGATTGCAGGGGCGTTGCACAGCCCTTGCAGCATCTTCATTGGTTGAAATAATCCCTGTGAGGTTATGATGGCGTATTTTTCTTGTTCTTTGGGGGGTAGCTTAATCTTCCAATAGCCCAATATGAGGTCCATAGCAGAGAAGTACTTGGCACCCCAGAGGCAGTCTAATGTGTTGTCTATGCAAGGTAAGGGATATGAGTCCTTCTTGGTGAACTTGTTGAGGCGTCAATAATTGATGACAACTCAGTTGGAGCCATCTTTCTTCTTGACAATCAGAATAGGAGATGCCCAAGGACTTTTTAGCAGGATCAGCATGCCCCATTTCAGCAGTTATCTGACCTCTTCTGAGACAACTTCTTTGTTTGCTTTGGATTGTTATATAGGGCGCATGCAGATTGGAGGAGTGGTTCCTGTATCAATGTGGTGGGTTACTTCTTCAGCACAACCCAGATTGTGATCGCTTTCTGCAAATATTGAGCGGTACTTCTTGAACAGCAAAGATGCCTGAGCTTGCTCCTCAGGGCCAAGGGAGGAAAGGCCAGCTAGGGGGGTAGTCAGGTAGACTGCTGGTACAGGTTTGTCTGGTATACCCATTTCCTCAAATATATCAAATCTCTTAACCTCAGATAGTTCCTCCGCAGGATAGAAGTGTAAACAGCCTACTAATTGGTCTTTCTTGATAGAAAGCGTCTTCTTTGTGAGGTTGGCCAAGAGGACATTTATCTCCTGTTGGCCAGGGGTAACAATGCCTGGAGAAATGCACGGTTTGAAGCAAGAACAGCTCCAGGGTTCAACAACTTCTCCATATAGCCCTTCAGGGACAACCACATACAACCCAGTCTCTGCAATCTTCTGGTGTCCAGGCTCCAGGGAAAAAGCAGACCTGGTCCTCAGCAGAACACCCTTATGTTCCAGAATCTGTGTAGGAGGTTTACACCTATATTTCCTGACAAGTTTGTATTCTACAGGGACAATTCTGTTGGCGTAGGCCAGGTTGACAAATTTGCAGGGTTTGGGCGTGGTGTCTTGACCTTCCTTACTGAAGAACAAGGGTAGGGTCTGCCCAAGGATTTTGAAGGTGGCAAGACCCCAGTGTGTCATGGCTCCATATTTTTCCAAGAAGGAGGTGCCTATTAGGAAATCATAGGTGTTGTTTGGCAGTACAGCTGCTGGAGCAGATACCGCAATAGAGCCAAATTGCATAGGTAGTGCACTGTACTGTAAATTCAGAACCTGAACGTAAAAATGCGGGATTGTCAAATCCTTGGTCCAAATTTTGAATCACTTTTTGCGGGATAGCCTTTTTTAATTAAATTGATTTTTTTGAGTATTTATTTGAATTTTTAAAAATGAGGGAACTCATAGACACTTTGCAAAGTTCAAGTCAAACTGAATATTTCCAATGGACAAAATGAATTAACTGGAATCAGATTTAAAGCATTCAAATCTATCAACCATTTCCATTAAGTTTACTATGTTTTTTGGAATTGCGGGATTGTCAAATCCAAGAACCAAATTTCCAATTGCTTTTGAATGCCAATAGTAAACTCAAATAATAATTGTGGGATTTGGAATCCAAATTTAATGTACAGCAAGCACACTAGGAAACACCAACTTAAATAAAGAAGCTCCACTATGGATAAAATTGAATGAAAAATCCAATCTAAACACTCATGTTTAGACATGAAATTAAGTGAAATGAAAAATTGTCTAAACTGGAAATGATGTAATATTCTGCACTTTAAATTACTAAAATAGCAACCATAAAACCATATAATCATTTATGAGATATTCTCCTGATGATGCAGAACTTTTTTTCAAGGAAGAAGGAGAGGGGTGAAAGATAAACCATTAGTTTAATAACTATGTATTCATGTATTGCTACTGAGAATACTTGATTACAGTAGATTTCAGAAGACACTAATAATAAAGTAGAATTATATATTACAATCAATCTTATCAAGTTGTCTTTCCTTTGATGTGTTGATAATGTGTTTGCAATTAATTGGACAGCTTGATTTCCTATTGCCAAGGCAACTGGAGGTGAAGCTGTCCAATTAATTGCAAACACATTATCAACACATCAAAGGAAAGACAACTTGATAAGATTGATTGTAATATATAATTCTACTTTATTATTAGTGTCTTCTGAAATCTACTGTAATCAAGCATCTAAATTTTAGCCGTCCTAAAATGGAATAGGGTGATTTTTGAGAATGCCTATGATTCCTAAAAGAATTAGCAAAAATCCACCCTATATGCTTTAGCATCCTTTTTGAGACACCAATAAATTATATTTATTTCAAATTCCTTGCAATAATGATTTGAAATTTGGTTCTTGGATTTGACAATCCTGCTATTTCAGATTTGTTAATTTTTACATGATGTCCATGATTTGATTGAAATACAGGAAATCTCAAATTGTACATTAGAATCCTGCATTTCTGATTCATGTATCCGGCATTTGTTTGCTGAGTTTTGTCTTTTGTTAGTTGAGTTATCTGCTCAAGAAATTCAAAATTTGCCAATTTAAATAAACCAAAAAAATCAAAATAAATAGTTGATTTTATTAAATATTTTATTTTTCACACAGCTGAGTTGCCTGCAAAAGTGATTCAAAATTTGGACCAAGGATTTGAAAATCCTGCATTTTTACGTTTAGGTTCTGAATTTACAGTATGCTCCCACAGAGTACGTGGGTTCCTTGCCAGCTGTACCAAAGGGTGATCTGTAGTCAACATCTGGGGCTATACCCAATTTCTTCACCATCTTAGTGGAGATGATGTTAAACGGAGCACCACTATCCACTATGGCTTGAATGCAATGTTTGTTAACCAATATGTCAATGTAGTTACAATCAATATAAGAGTCATTGAGGCTTTTTAATGTGTGTATTCCATTCTCCTTGTCACTCCTTAAGGTTTGGAGCAAACTATTGCAGACATCAGGGTATGCGGACTTAAGCTCCTCCAGCAGAAAAGCTACTTGGATCAACTTTAGGTTTGGGGTGTCATTAGAACATGGTGAGCGACAATTTTCCCTGGCATCCTGTTGCTGGGCTGCATATGGCTTCAAGACTTCAGCCAGGGCGGCCACTTCTTGCTTGACTTTACTTTGGGACCGTGTTGTCACAGCATATAGGTTGTTGGCTACAACCATGTGGATTGTGTCTTCATGCAGCCCTTTGGGATATTGGTCTTTGGGGCCAGGTTTGATGGGAATTTTGAGGGATTTGGCGGAGGTAGAATTTCCCTCTTCTACTCTGCCTTTGCTTTTCCCTCAGTTGTGCCAGCGGGGTGGGCTTGTACCATGTGCACCTTCTTGGCGTTGGATGGGCACTTCAATTTATAGTTGCCCGGCAGTGTTGCAGGCAATGCAGTAGGGGCCCTTCACGTCATGAGGATGTGTGGAGGGCTTAGTGGAATCCTCCTTCTGAAAGCGTGGTTTCTTGTAGGCTGGCTTAGGCTGTTTGGACTCAGGGAAGTTGGGAGGACCAAATGTCTCAGCATGACTTTGGAGGCAGTCAACAATTCCCAACACGTCTTTGCCTTTATTGTAGACGGGGGCCATTGCTCTGTGGAGCTCTTTGTACGTGTGGGTGGCCTGCTTTATTGCAGCGCGGATATCAAAGGTGGAGACTGTACCAGAGCCAAGGAGCACCAGCACATCATGATAGAATCATTACGTGAATTCCTGTAGGGTTTTGCCAGGAGAGAACTTTATTGCACCAAACTCAGACTTCCTGGTGAAGAGGATGTTCTCATCACCAAACTCTTTCAACACTGCCTGCCTATCCTTTTGATACGTCCAGTCAGTTGCAGGTAGGCGTGGCATTACTAGATTGACGCTGGTTGCGTCCAGTGTGGTGATGAGTGTGGTTGCCTTTTGGTGTTTGGTGGCGCCTCTCATGGCCATCTCAAGCAGTCTTAGGAAGGAATGCATGTTCCCTTGTTTGTCAAATTTAGGAAGGTTCAAGGGTTTGAATCGTTTGTTCACAGCTGTAGGTTTGGTGGGCTGGCAAGGGGAGGCAGTAGACTGTCTATCTGCCGTATAACTACGCCTAGCCCTAGGTGTTGCCTTTGGCGTGAAGGGTTCTCTTGAAGGAAGGGCTGTGAAGACCTCAGGAATCCCCCTGTTTGGTGATTCCCCTTCCTCCTCAGAGGTACCAGCAGCATCTTCATAGTGATCCGTACAAGTTAAAGATGAAGTCCAATAGCTGCTTGAGATGCAGTTGCAGCCTTTCATTGCCAGTAGCTGCATCTGGGCTTCCATCCTAGCCAGGCAATTGTGGACATTGTTGTTTACCATCTGCTGGCTTTTCTGATGGAGCTCAGACTCTATGGTTGCGGTTTTTTTAGAAAGGCGTGAAATGGTGTCTCTCAGTGTCAGCTGTTCTGTTTGTAGTGCCATGATAGTCTCATGTGCTCTGGCAAACTCCCCTTTGTATCCTTGGATTGTGCTCTCTAATGCTGCTATTCTGGTCTCAAGTGTACAAATCTTTGCACTGTATTGGCAGGGTAGCGGCTTTGGTGTAGATAAGTGGGACGCCTTTGCTTGGTTGTCAACTCTAGCTTCCAGTCTCTGGAAGTCCTCCAGAACGTACTTTTAAAATTGGTGAAGAAAATGAGCCCAAATGCTCAACTTCTCTGTCTAGGTCAATAACGTTTTGATCCAAAGTGGTTATGTTGTCTGCCATTCTTACAATGAATTTGTCCGGCTTGGCACAGAACTTGTGGACATCCTGTAGCCATGCTAGAGAGGCTCCACGTGCATCCATTGATTCATAGACCATAATTCTGAACTTTGTGTTCAATATGTCAATCAGTTCATCAATCCAAGCATGTGCATTCCCCCCATGGACTGATTAGCCAGGACCACAGCATACATCTCCAAAAAGGTTTGTTGGCTGTGGCCCATTTTTCAGCCCAGTTGCAGCGGCAGGAGAGGAGGGCGTCACCAAGGGATGAAAGTTTGAGATTCTGTTGGGCGGCAACAAGTTGGAGTTGTTTTACTGAAGGCTGGACAAAGCCAGTGAGGTACTCTACGGCGTGATCACCACTAGTAAGGTGTTCCTGGAGAGCTTGGAACAAAGCATTACAATAGAGCCAGTAAAGTTGCCAGAAAGATTCCTGGTCCTGGTAGTGGAAGAATATGCTCAGATTCTGGTCTGGGCAATCTGAGGGACGGAGGCAGAATCCACAAAGTAAGGTTTTGGCCAGCTTGACAATCTGTGTGTGATTGCATGAGCCAACCAAGGCGGGGCCCTCAGTAACAGAGGGCAATGGGGCCACAACCAAAGGGACAGTTGCAGGGGGTAGTGTCCACAGGGTTACTCACAGAAAAGACAGGAGCACACTCACTGTCTGACGTTTCCATCTTGTGCCCATGCTTGTCAATAAAGTTAGGCGGAGGCGGTGACAGGGACAATCCTTGGCGGGCAGGGGCAGTTTCCTGGGGCATTGGCAAAGGCTCAATTTTGAGTGAGCACCAATGTTGAGCAACTTGGGTTATTGCTGGTATGTTCAAAGCTACAGATAGATGTTAGCCTTGCCAATGTACTCTACCTAATCCCATGCAAGAGCACTACAGACTACAATAGAGTAGAACTTTGAAAATAATTATGTTTATTGATACTGGAGTACAATCTAGCCAGCGGCTGCAATCTATCCAGGTGTAACTATGAACTTGTTTTTTTTCTTCCTTTCAGGCGTCTATATCAATATATACTGCAAAAACCCTTCTTCTTGTCATTTCAGACAGTTCTTGGTGGCTACCTTTGCAATAGGTCCATCTTTGCTAGCTACGCCTATCCTGATTGGCTGTCCTTGACACGTGGTATGCTACTGGCCTTAGAAGGCGTCCATGGCACTTCAGCTACAGCCTATGCTCTTCTTGAGCTAACCTACTGTCATTTATCAATTGGCTGTATCTTACACACCTATTATTGCGCTGGGAAACTACACTGTATTTAGTTGATGCTTAGAAATTGTCCCTGTTCAGCCCTCCTACATTGGAAGGTAGAATTCCGGTATTCCATTTGCAGGGTTTAATCAGTGATCCTTTTCTGGTTGACAAACCTTCTGCTTATTAATGCAACAAGTCAAATTAGGGATTATATGGCGTATAATAACAGACTTGATCCATTAGTGACTCAAAGGATTATCTGCCATGTAATACTGACCTGAACTAATAAGGAACCCAACTATACGCCATGTAATACTGATCTGAAATTGGTATTTCTTAGCCATTTGTATATCACTTGTTTGATATGAACATATAAGTCCATCAGGCTGTGTGGGGCTTAGTTGATACAACATCCAGTAGGGTAGAATAGATGATATACAATTGATGATTTAGTGATTACACGCCGTGTAATCAATGATATTCATTATATTAGCTAACATTTATATGGTGTATAATAGTTACATCAATTATAATAAAGCGAGCAATATACAGTGTATAATCACATCACATTGGGACAATCAGTGATAATACGGCGTATAATTGTTACATCTATTATAATAAACTAACAATTACACGGCGTATAATAACTACACTTGATTAAGTGATAACCAAATGATAATATGGCGTATAATTGTTACATCTATTATAATAAACTAGCAATTACACAGCGTATAACTGCCATATCTATTAATATAATGATGACCAGTGATAATACGGCGTGTAACTGATTAAGATCTGCAGGCAATAATTAACCTGATCATTTGTGGTCAATCAGCCTAATCTCACAAGGGATGTCAAAGATTTCTCCATGAGTGCCAGCTAGTAGAGCCAGCAAGAGACCTGTATTTTGAATCACCTGAGAGCCAGTTGAGATAGTCACATTACAGAAGTTGTAGACTGGAATTCCCTTGGCTTCACCAACCAAGAGTAGCACCTTGACTTTCTTACTATGCAACATAAAGGCAACTGACATTTCTCCATCTGTGTACTCCAGGTTGATATAGTGCAGGTGGCGTAAGGGCAGGTCAGAAGGGCGGTTGCCATGGTAGAACATGGGAATGGAGTGGCTTAAGATCTTGAACAAATGGTCTCCATGGTTGGTCACAGTGCCATACTGGACCATGAAGCTAGTATCAATAAGAATGTCATAGCTGTTGTTTTCCAGAACTTTAGCAGGAGCAGTGACCATCAGCTTCCCAAAGCAAAGAGGGAGAGAAGAATAGGCTCCTTTTGCTCTAGTGATCTGTGGTCCAGCAGTACCAAACTCTTCATGATAGGCTAAGTCCAGTTCCAGCTTAAGCTTCTTAACCAGCTGTGAGGATATAATATTCCCAGGAGCACCAGTGTCCAGTATGGCCCTAACGTGGGTTTTGTTCACTACCAGATTGATATAGGTACAATCCTGGCAGTTCTCTCTGATCTCTAAAATCTTAGAGACCTGGTGTACTCTCAGTCCCTTGAACTTCTCCAGGAAAGTGCCATGGCAGCTCCCACAGCTGGGCTTGCTTCCTTGAGGGATTCTAGCAGTGTTGAGACGTTTACTGTACGGATCAGCTTGGCAAGTTGTTCAGCACTGTCCTCCTCATGGGTGACTTCAACACCTGTGTCAAGGGTCTGGATGTACAAGTATTCCGGCTATTGTCATCACACCTAACATCCAGTCATTGCCCAATTTGATGCCTTTTTAATATATTGTTTGACATACCAGAAATGGCAATAAATCAATATCACATGACTGTCCAGGTATCCAACAACTCAAACCCATCCAGCACATGACCAGCCCCTGGGTTTGGTCCAACTAATATCCCTGCCACAGCTAAATCTATATAAGTCTAAAGTATCATCCAACAAAATATACTTCTTCTCCTCCTACTTTTATATTTGAAGCTTCCCCAAAAGGCGCTCCTTATCACTGGTAGCACTACGGTTTTTGACCACACTGATGAAAGAGAAAATAAATGAACAAAACCCGCCCACCTTTGCCCACGTACTCTACCAGGCCACATCCCAGGAGACCTGGAAAACTTACTTCTGTGCCCACAACATTGACAAAGATATTCCTAGTGGATGCACCATATTAAAAGGTCTGGTCATGCCAAAAGCATGCACCAAGATAATTCAATACAGTTGCTCTCTTCAATCACAAACAAACGCACAACCACCTATCACAGGTGAAGTTGCCAACACCAAATACATTGGCATTGACAAGTTCTTTGGTAAAAACAAAGAAAACATCATCAACTGGCTAGACCACACGGCCGCTAAACTCTGCACCAGCCACATCCCTCATGAGAAATGGGTCCAGGAAGCCAGCAAGCGCCTATACAAGGCCGCAGCTAACTGGTTTGCCACCTGGGTTGGCTCACAAACCAACAACCAGCTTGACAACTGGGAAGAGTTCAAAGCCAACATCACCCACAATTTCCGCGTCACCTAATCTCTTCAAGATATTGCAATACAGCTCAGTGACCTTCCTCAAAAGACCACTATTGCAGCCTACGCCAACAAATTTGAAGAAATACATTGCAAAATCTAAAACCCAGCACAAGCTGACAATGTACACACCAGAGCATCATTGATCAAAAGAATGAAACCCTCTGTTGCTGCCCTCATCTGCCCAGAAGCAAATACCTCCATGCCAGCGCTCATTGCTGAAGCCAAGCACGCTGAAAAACACGCCAACATGGAATATGCTGCATGCATTGGCAACCGCTCCTCAAACGGCAATGGCATAGAAAACACCAATGGCAACAAACACCAAAATACCAACCATAACAATGGCAACTCCAATTGTAACAACAGCAATTGTAGCCAAAACACAAACTGCTCCCGTCCCAAGAAAGAGGACACCACCAAAGTTAACAACGCTGAAGTAGCAACCTGCTACAAATCTGACCCCACATTCTCTGACCTCAAAGGTCTTGAAACAGATGAACATGGAAAAGAGGAGGGGGAACGGGCTTAAGTGCCCCTGTCTCCCCCCAACACAACAAGAAGAAGTACCAAGGCACAAACTTTGCTGCTTGCTCTCACGTGTCCCACAATCCTCCATTTTTATGAACATAAAAATTAAAGATTGCTCACAACTTCTTGTCTATCCATGCACTTACAAATCACATACACATAAAATTTTATTTGACTCTGGTGCACAACACACTATGGTTAGCAAACCTTTTTTAACCAAGCACAAAATACCAGTTGTCAAATCTAACATCAAATACGCCAGAATGGCAGACAAATCAAAAGTTCTACTAAAAGGCAAAACAACTCCCTTCATAATTGACCTCCAAAGCATACAAACGTCCATAAAAGGACTTGTTATGAATAACATAAACTACAACATTGTAGCAGTCATGGACTGGTTCACCCAAGTGAATCCCAGCGTATGTTGGAAAACAAAAACCATGACAATAAAACACAATGGAGTCAATTTCAACATTCTCAAAGAACCCAACAATCTGATTCTAAGAGATACAGTATTTGTCCAAGTCATAATCCAAGATGAATCTTAACATCTAACCAAAGACAGTACTCTCCACTTAATGAGGTACTCCAAATTTAATAATATACAAACACAAAATATCCAATGCCCAGAACTTGCAGCACTCCTAAATGAATACACTCATGTATTCAAGGAAGAACTCACAGAGTTACCACCCAAACAAGAGGTCAAACATGACATTGACTTATGCAAAGCCATGCCCAAACCTGCACCCCTCTAAAGACTCTCTCCCATGGAGACCCAAACCCTCAAAACACACATTGAGGACAATCTAGCCAAAGGATTCATTTGCTTGTCTGAATCCCCGTGTGTCAGGGATTCCTTCCCTGACTACCTGACTTTCATTGACAATCTTGGGAAAGAAATATTTACAAATCAACATCAGAACAAAGAGATTGAAGACACACAGTTTAAATATAACATAACAAAGTCAACAATGCCAGATAATTGTTTGGATACTTTTGATACCCAGATTCAAACCCAGGAAGCTGTAAATGAAGAGTTGGTTAAGACTGGGACATTATATAGCTTTGTTTTACCTTTTTTATATTAAGCTTATTGAATTGAATTTTGCTTTTGAAAAGCCTTTTGAATTCAAAAACGTTAATCAACTAGTAAACGTCACTTGCTGCTCAACACATGATTGGCTGGATCCAGTCACCCGCTCTATTCACAACCCGCTCTCAATCCTAAAGGATATGGCTCCGTACATGAAATTAACACATCTTCTGATGCTACACTGCTTAATTATCAATCACTTGCTGGCATATATGAGGCTAATCCTGGTCAAAACATATGAACTTTAAGAAATAAGGTACTTCAAATCTTGTAAAGGTATGCCACAAGTTACAAGCTTCATGTAAATCCTCTCATATCCAAAGAAACTCCTCCCATATTCCTTCAGCCATGATTTTAAGTCTATTTAAAGGCCCAAACTTATTCATTTCAAATTGTTCCAACAATAAAGATTATTACTCTTCTAGCTACTCATCCATTTTTTGATAACACTCCTTCTCTGAAGCCATGAGAGGAATTCTCTTCCTATCTTGGTTTCTAGCCTACTTCTTGTCCAAGGTGTTCACCTTGGAAAACCCAACTCCAACAACAGACTGGTATAATTCCTCCCCAGATGATTCCCACCAGAAGGAATCCCTTGCCAATGGATGGTTCAAATATCCTTCTGGACATTGAGGACATAAATTTTGCTATGGCTGTTTGTTTGCTCCCCCACCCACTGAAACTACTCTGGTTAGACCTTATGCCTCCTTTTACCTCTTGACGTATTTGGTGGGCTACTATCTACTAGGGCAATTCAGTTCTATGTTTGGAAGGTTTGCCTATCTAGGACAACTTGGGCATCTTGCAATGATCACGGTTCCTATTGGTTTGGTCATAGCAGGATTAAATGTAGGGGCCTTGGCCCAACAGCTGGGAAGTTTATTCTCCGCAAAGTGGGTCCCTGACACCGTGGGGGGCAGCGGTTTTCTTTGTAAAGAAGAAAGATGGATCTCTTTGCTTAGTTACTGACTACAGAGCACTAAACACAAGTACAGTAAAGAATAAATACCCACTTCCCCTCATTGAAGACCTATTTGCAAGGCTCTCCGGAGCAAAAAGTTTCTTGAAAATTGACCTCACATCTGGTTATAACCAAGTTGAAGTTAAAGAGAAAGACATACCAAAGACCGTGCTCTGCATGCAATTTGGGTTGTTTGAATGTAAAGTAATGAACTTTGGGATGACTAACGCTCCCGCAACGTTTGTCCCCATGATGAACCAAGCACTAAACAATCTCTCAAATACATTATGCTACCTCAACAACATCATCATATTTTCAAAAACAAAAGAGGAACACTTTACGCATGTCTACAAGACACTCAATCAACTTGCAAAGCACAAACTATACACTAAGCCTAGTAAGTGCCAATTTATGGGAAATGAACTCTTGTTCTTGGGCCACATTGTCTCTGACGGTGGCATCAAAGCAGACCCAGATAAAATAAAAGCCATAAATAACATGCAACGCGCCACCTCTGTGAAACAAGTTAGATGCTTTCTCAGTATGGTAGCTTACCTAAGGAAATACATAGACTGCAGAAAGCTCACTGCACCAATCAATGAACTAACCAAAGGTAATGCCAAAAAGAAATTCATCTGGACTCCAGAATGTGACAAGAATTTCCAGCTATCAAAACAAGCTTTGATTGAAGCACAATTTTGCAATACCCTAATAACAACAGGTGCTACAAGCTTGAGTCATACGCTAGTGACACTGCCATTGGCGCAGTCCTACACATCTGCCAGCCAGGGAAGCAAGACTTCCTGTCAGTATGTTACAAAAGCAGAAAACTAACAAACACTGATCAGAGATACCCAATACATGATAAAGAATTTCTAGCAATATACCACACATGCAAGAAATGGAGATGTTACCTCAAAGGACACTTAAACCTCCAAGTGCTAACTGTTTTGTTTGGCTCCAGGGGACAACATCCTGGAGGACACGGCGGGAAATCTTTATTAAAAAAGATTTGAGGTTTGAAGCTAGCCTTGGGTTAGCCTTCAGGGCAAAATTAAGGGCACATACCTTAATTTCCTAGAAAACAAGATGTAAAAGTCCTTTTGGCAGAAAGAACAGGAAAAGCTTGAAGATTATAAAAGCCAACACAAATGTGGATAAACTTAAACTTTATCAGGAATAAAGATTCTACTTTAAATAGTAGACAAAGGACGGAGATCACTCAATAGGAAGACAGAGTGGCTGAGGGGATCACACTGAGATGAGGTCATACCAGGATCAACCCCAGACAGGTATGATAATCCAGAATGGGTGGGTATTGAACCAGACCCATTTGCAGAAGGCAAGGAAACCCAAACTTGAAGGCAAAACCAGATAAATCTTTGCAACTATCAATATTTGAAGGGCAAATCAAAAAAGCATTAATAGCGCAATTTACAACATCTCCCCCCTCAATATTGGACAGAGGGAGTTGATACTTGCAAAGGAATTTGGAGTGGACGCGGGCAAAGGGACGGCCAGACAATAGTAGCTTTACAGTGTACTCAAAGCCCTTCTTGAAGGTAACCTCACAGGGACCAACCCAGAGGAAATCTAGCTTATGGGCTCTACCACCTGTACAATTCTGGTAGTAGAGAACTAGATCACCTATCTGGTATTTGGGGAGGGGGGCTCTAGAAGCATTGGATGGAGAGAACTCCAAAGCCTTAACCTTATAAGCAGTAGAGTAGGCAGTGGCCTGGATGTCAATGATACAGTTGGTTAGGTCTTTCACGTGGGTCTCAGGATTTGCAGATGTATCATACTCAATCAGAGGAGGTCCCAAGATTGAGGGGGTAGTGGCCTCACGTCCATAAATCATGGTAAAAGGAGATTGACCAGTCACCTGATGTCTACTAAGGCGGTAGGCAAAGAGGGCGGCAGGGAGGAACAAGTCCCAGTTGACAGCGTCAGAGAGCGTGAGTTTTCTCATAATGGATACTAGGGTGGAGTTTGCTTGTTTGACAGTTCCATTGGTGGAGGGATTATATGGCACAGAGAACAACTGAGAGTCCTCATAGCTTCAACAATAGAGGTGATGAGGCAAGCATTAAAGTTGGTACCATTGTCAGAAAGCAGGACTTGAGGGCAGCCATGTCAATAGAAGATGTCTTGTAGTAAGAAAGTAGCCGTGGTCCTAGCTGTTATATCTTTTGTTGCTCTGGCTTTAACCCATTTGCTAAAGTGGTCTATAGCAACCAGGATAAACCAACATCCCAACCTAGAATAGGGGAAGGGCCCAACAGCATCAATACTCACCATGTGGAAGGCATGCTTTGGAGGGATGAGTTTGAACTGGTGTTGGGACAGGCGAGGGCGTTGGAGCTGACAGGAATGACAGGAGGCGAGGACATCAGGGATAAGGAGGTGCATGTTTTCCCAATAGAAGTTTTTGCATAGCCAGTCATGAGTCTTGACTATACCTTCATGGCCAGTATCAATTTGAGCTTGGAGGATGATGGGTATCCTCATACTAGGGCAAACATAAGGTAGGTGTGGCATTGTTAACCTTCTTGAAGAGTTGTCTATCACAAATTATGGTGTCCTTGGATAGGGTCTGTAGAGCTAGGCGGATATCTTTTGGCTCAGTGGTCCAAGAGTCAGGATACCCTATTAGCTCATATAGGCAATCATCATCAGCAGGGTGGATAGCCAGGATTGGCATCCTTGACAGGCCATCAGTGTTCTGATGTTGGGCCCCTGGATGGTGTACCACAGTGAAATTGTACCCTTGCAGACGTAGAGCCCAACGTGCTAACTGACCTTCAGGTTCCTTTAGCTGTTGTAACCACTTGAGGGAGGAGTGATTAGTGACTACTGTGAAGTGGGTTCCATAGATGTAATGCTGAAACTGTTTTAAAGCATGCAGTACAGCCAAACATTCTTTCTTGGTAACACTGTAATTCTTTTTGTGCTTATTGAAGACCCTTGATGAGTAGGCTACAGGTTGATCTAAACCTTCATTGTTGAGTTGGGCAAGGATAGCACCCACATCTACTCCACTAACATTGGTATACAAGATGAACTCTTTATCATAATCAGGATATACTAAGATAGGAGCCTCCTTGAGTTTGGCCTTCAGCGCTTCAAATGCTTGTTGTTGGCTGTCAGTCCACTCAAAGGGGACGTTGCGTGCAGTTGGACAAGGGGTTCACTCAGTTCAGCAAAGTCAGGGATGAATTGTTGGTAGTAGCTTATCATACCAAGGAATACTTGTACCTCCCAAAGATTTGTGGTAGGTAGCATCTTGTCAATGGCTTCCACCTTGTTATTGATGGGGCGGATTTCAGTTTGAGTGACTTTGTGTCCTAGAAACTCAAGACGTTCCTTGAAGAAAGAGCATTTAGAGGGTTTGAGTTTCAGGCCAGCTTCACGGATCTTAACAAAAACAGCCTTGAGATGCTCCAAGTGATCAGTAAAGGTAGCTCTGAATACAGTAATATTGTCAAGGTACACAAGGACACAAGAGAGTTTTAGGTCACGTAATATGGAGTCCATAGCCCGCTGAAATGTGGCAGGGGCATTGCAGAGTCCTTGGGGCATACAAGTGGGTTCAAAGAGGTCTTCTGAGGTGATAAGTGCAGCCTTTTCTCAATCTTCAGGTGATAGGTCAACCTGCCAGTACCCTGAAGCCAGATCCATGGCTGAGAAAAACTTGGAACCACCCAGTCTTATGAGAGCATTGTCAATTCTGGGCAAGGGGTACAGATCTTTCTTAGTGAGAGAGTTCAGGCGGCAATAATCCATTACAATGTGGTGTCCCCCATCTTTCTTCTTGAGGATCAGTAACAGGGAAGCCCAAGGACTTTGGGAAGGAGCCAGTAACCCAGCGTCCAGAAGCTGCTTGAGTTCTTTAGACACCTGAGCATCTTCCACTCTACTATGGTGGTATGGTTTAGCACAAAAAGAAGGCGCATCCCCAGTATCAATCTGATGGATGACTCTTTTAGCTAGGCCATAGTCTTTAAGCCCAGAGGCAAAGATGTCACTGAACTGATTGAGTAGGTCCAATACGTCTTTCTTGTTGAACAGGAGACAATTGGGGTAAATCAGCAGCAGTGAACAAGGAGAGAACTTGTGGATCATCTTCAGGTAGGTTGAAATCACTGAAAGTTCCAAAGGGGTATAGGGAGGATACTTGTTCTGCTCCAAGTATCCAACCATGACCAACAACCTGACCTCTGGTTACTTGCATGGGCAGGGCCGTCAGATTAACAAGCAGTAATTGCACGGGTTCTTTGTGAGTTTGGTCCAAAATCCCTGGACATAGGCAGGGCTTGGTAAGAATTAAGGATTCAGGTGAGTAAAGCTCCAAGAAAGACTTTTCAAGCAGATCATAGGAAATCTGGGAGTCAATCACCACTTGAGAGCCCAGGGGGATGGTGATAACGGCTGGTGATAGCAGGGGTACCCCTTCTTCTGCAGGGCAGGAAGGAGGAGGGGTACACATGTTGGAGGAGTGAGTCCTATACTTGAGGGAGAAGATACCTGTAGGGTACTCAAGCACACAAGTTTTAAGATGTTTTCCTGGAAGGCGCGGAGGTTCCTCAAAAATCAAAGGAACTTCATATCCCAAGAGCAAAAGGTATCCATCTCATAAGTTTACAATTCCATTATATTCTTGGAGGAACTGAGTACCAACCAAGAGGTCATAGCTTTTGTTCTCTAGGACCACAGCGGGGGAAGCAATAAGGAGTTTCCCAAACCTCATGGGTAGAGCAGAGTAGGCACCAATGGCTCAAGTTTGGGCCATGTCAGCTGTGCCATACAATTGCGTATAGTTGAGTTCAGGGGCCAACTTAAGTTTTTTCATTAGCTTGGAAGATATCACGTTGATAGGGGAACCTGTATTCAATATGGCCTTGATTTTGACCTTTTGGATTGATACTTCCACGCAGGTTGTATCTTTCCCAAAGGGAGGCAAGACTGCCAACACATCTTGCACAGCTTCTAGATCCCTTTTACATTTGGCCAGCATACACTGTAACACAGAGATTTCCTTATACACAGTCTGTAGTGGAAGAGATATGGTTACGTTGTGGAAAAGAGCTTCAGCTAACTCTGCTGCTTCTTCAGAAGAGTCAACCAAGACAGGAGGTTGATGGGCTTGAGCTAGATAAGGGCAAGCCACCATGGATTTAGCTTCACTTGGCAGTACCCAGGAAGTGGCAGTAGCCTTCCCAGAGCAAAGCTTGTAGGGTACCAAGATAGCTCTAGAACAGCCAAGACAGAGTAGCCATAACTATCAGAGTCTTCACCATCAGAATTGTCAGGCTCTGAATCACTGGAGAGGTTGTGAAACAGATGAAGGATAGTTGGGCCAGAATGAGAGGGAGCTTCCTCATCAGACGAAGGATCAGGGGGAGACAAGGGAGATTGGTCAGCAGAGAGTGTCTCTGTTTCTAAGCTGACCTCTCTTTTCCTGCCTGCTCCTTGGGATCAAAAACCTTCCACTCAAGGATTAGTGCAAGTGCGCAAGTGGTGTCCAATCTGGCCACAGTTATGACAACCCTGTCTCTTAGCCTGTCCACTAGTACCCAGAGTCATAATGTGTGGTGTACAAGAGGTAGTCCCAGCATTATTGGCTTTATTCTCACGCACCACTGTACCTCCATGTGTCAAATACCTGTCTTGCAAGAGCGTCTTAACACTCTTCATGGAAGTGAGTGAAGCCTTGTGTGCCTTAAAGTGTAGGCATAGAAGCTGGTTCACCTTCAAATCATTTGAACAAGCCGTGTAGGCTTCTTGGGGGTTAACTGTCTACTAGTAATTAACCGCTGGCCTTCAATATAGATGCAATCAGCAAATTCAGCTAGGGTTTCCTTGGGCTTAAAGTCAATGTGCATAAATGCATCTTTCTTGACCTCTAAGCTGAGATCTCCTCCAAATTCCTTAATCAGGAGGCACTTCATATCCTCCCAGGTGACAATAAAAGGGAGCTCAGGGACCACGACTTCTTGGCAAGTGGGATGGAGGCAGGTAAGGATGTGTTCCTTCTTGAGTTTGTCAGTAGCCCTACACATTGCTGTTTTGTAAATGGTCAGAAAAACAGCAATGGTAGAGGTCTTGGGATCAAATATCTGCTTAAAGGTTGGCTTATAGTTTGGGTCAATAGACGAGGACAAGGACTGGCTGTTCTCACCAGGGTTGAGGACATTGATGTGAGGGTTGCCCTCAAATTTGGATTCAGCAGTAGTTTGTCTAGCCCAAAGAAGTCTAAGGCTTTCCTCTAAAGTGTCCAAGGTAGAGCTATTCTTCCCACTAATGTCTTGGGCAGTTGTGGCAGCAGTCCCAAATTCATCAATCTTGATTTTTGTACTGCCAAGGTGCCAGCAATCCCATTAACACAAGTAGCCAGGGAGGTGGCCTGAGTGACCAAGGGGGCAACTTGTCCATTTAGAGTCTCTGTAAAGCAGTAGAGGTTTTGGAACTCTCTTTCTAACTTGTATTGCCTATCAGCTACATCATTTGTTACTTTGGCAAGTTGATCTAGAGCACGCGCACAGTAGACCCGGGGTTGACCTTCTAAGCCAGGGCAACAACCATGATTGTCATGAGCGGGAGTATTAACAACTTCACCTTCTTCATCTTCATCTTCAGATGACAAACCTTCAGAATTGGAGAGGAGCTGTCTTAAGTACTCAATTTCACCTCATAGAGTAGCCACCTGATAGTGAGGGAGGTAATACAAGGGTCAGGCATAGGTTCAACTGGAAGGGGAGGTTGCACAGAAGCTTAGCGTCTAGTGGTAGCCTTGAGCTTGGCAATGGCCTCCCATACTTTGGTTTTGAAATTGGAAGGGGTCCCAACAGGAGGAGCGGGAGGAGTCACCTCAATAGAAGCCACCCAATTGTCCACATAAGTTTGCACTTGGTATAGAGTGTTGCCTAGTGCAGCCTTATATAGACCATATTGATGCTGCAGGTGACAGCCCCAAGTATCAACATGAGCTCTTATCAATTTGAGTTGCAAGTTGATATGCTCTCTGAATTGATTTAGTTCACTAACCAGAGTCTCAAAATCCTGCCAATGGTTAAACAAAAAAGCCTCAATTTGCTCACGCCAGGCTGCCTGATGTTCATCCAATTTGCATAGTTGGTCCTTTATGTATCCAGGGAGCAAGGATCAAAGGGAGTTCAGGGAGGTGGTTAAAAACTTTTTTGATGCCAACAAGTTGCGCTGGTTGTCAGAAATACAAGCAAAGAGACTATGTGACCATTCTTGGTAGGCCAAATTCTGAGCGTGGTTATTTGAGACGGCAGAGGCTACTACATCTAGCAGTTGATTATGAGATCCCAAAGCAAGTTGGTGATGGCCTAGGGCAGGTTGGATGAACTGGTTAACCAACACGCCAATAGTATCCATGGATTCCATCAACGCAGGGGGAGACCAAAATCCAACAGGAAGGAGTACAGGTCTTCAGAGGCGTACCTGGGACAGAGGCCAGGGATAGAGTGCATGGCTACCGTACCAGAGTGAAGAAGGGAGCAGGCGGCAGCACGGGCTTGCTCATAGTTGAGAGAAAAAGCGGAAGGGGGCCCACAAGGGCCCGGGAGACAGAACCAATACCATAGGATTTGCAGGAGCATTGGTAATGTCTTCTTCTAGGGGAGGACTAGAAACTTTGGGTTGATCTGGTACTTTGGAAACAAAGGGAGAGGGACCAGAGAATACATGTGGAAACAGGGTAACAAAGGGGCTTTCAGCCCCTGTAGTGAGCACCATTTTTTTGTGTTTGGCTCCAGGGGACAACATCCTGGAGGACACGGTGGGAAATCTTTATTAAAAAGATTTGAGGTTTGAAGCTAGCCTTGGGTTAGCCTTCAGGGAAAAATTAAGGGCACATACCTTAATTTCCTGGAAAACAAGATGTAAAAGTCCTTTTTTCAGAAAGGACAAGAAAAGCTTGAAGATTATAAAAGCCAACACAAATGTGGATAAACTTAAACTTTATTAGGAATACAGATTCTACTTTAAATAGTAGACAAAGGACGGAGATTACTCAATAGGAAGACAGAGTGGCTGAGGGGGTCACGCTGAGATGAGGTCATACCAGGATCAACCCCAGACAGGTATGATAATCCATAATGGGTGGATATTAAACCAGACCCATTTGCAGAAGACAAGGAAACCTGAACTTGAAGGCAAAACCAGATAAATCTTTGCAACTATCAATATTTGAAGGGCAAATTGAAATAGCATTAATAGCGCAATTTACAACACTAACTGACCACAAATCCTTAATCTATTTCAAAACTCAGAACGCACTTGCACGGCACCAAGCCAAATGGATGTACTTGCTGGAACATCTTAACCTGGACATCCAATACAAAAAGGGGGCAGAGCTGGTCATGGCTGATGCTCTCTCTAGGCTATGTCAGCCAAGAGAGGATCACCCTGACCACCTGGACCCTGACTGGCCCAACCTATACAACACTGAGTACAAGACAAAGGGAAAGGACCCATCCACATATCAACTAACCCACAATACACTAGTAAGGAATAAAAAACATTTCCATGTATCAAATGGCACAGTATACCAAATCATCAAATATAAACACATTCCATACATCCCACTTGCACAAAGAGTTGACACTATATTAAGAAACCATTGCCTGCTAGGACACACAAAGGCTAACAACCTATATCTCACATTGAAAGAGATAGTATGGTGGCCTAACCTGAAGCAAGACATAATTGATGTTCTAAAAAAGTGTACAGTATGTGAAAAATACGCCAGCATCAAGGCACCACAGCCAACAGTTAACCCAGTACCTGACCCTGAACCATTTAAGTTTTGGGGACTGGACGTAGTGGGACCCTTCCCAGAAACCAAAAATAATCAACATTTTTTAATTGTAGCCATTGACTTTGCCACACGTTGGCCCATCTGCTGGGCAACAAAAGATCACAAGGCGGAAACAATAAATCAATTCATCAATAAAGCAATCATAGCAGACTACGGCACTCCAGACTACATCATAACAGATGGAGCAAAGGAGCTAACAGGCCACATAGTAAATGACAATCTAAAAACAAAAAATATCAAACATTCCACAACCTTGCCCTACAGGCTACAGGCCAATGGCAGAGTTAAACACCTTAACAGCAGCCTTATCAGAACCCTGGAGAAAATAATGAATGACAAAGCCAAAGACACATGGCCGCTATACATGAAACATGCATTACTAGTATCCTGGGTTTGTACCAATCAAGGGACAGGCTACTAACTGTTTGACTAACGTACAGGTACAAGCCAGAAATAGTCATCCACAATAACCAGCCATATGTAAAGATCACCCCGGGGAAACCTCCCACACTTAGAAAAAAAAACCAGCTCTACAACACATACGCCTCAAAGCCAAACTGGCTGAAATAAAGAGACTCAAAACTCAAAAGGTAACCTCAACAGAGGACCCACTCCCCATCAACTCCCCTGTCTGGGTCCTAGCCAGGAACAGAAAGAAACTAGACTCAGTACACAGGGGACCAGGAAGAATCATCAGATACCGACCAGACAGGAACACTTACCTGGTTAAGTTCCAGGGTGCCAAAGAACCCATTACCAAAAATTTCCACAGATCTTGCCTCCGCCCTAGCAAAGGAGAACACTTGACCCAGTTGGTGCCCACTAGTAAACAACTCCAGGAACATCAGGCGGCAGCTGTCAAGACAAAGCCCCCTCCTGATGTACCTGAGTAACCCCTTAAGGGAGGGGGTGTGTTGAGGGTCTGGATGTACAAGTATTCCAGCTATTGCTATCACACCTAACATCCAGTCATTGCCTGATTTGGTGCCTTTCCAATATACCGTTTGACATACCAAAAATGGCAACAAATTAATATCACATGACTGTCCAGGTATCTAACAACTTGAACCCATCCAGCACATGACCAGCCCTTGGGTTTGGTCCAATTAATATCCCCGCCACAGCTAAATCTATATAAGTCTAAAGTATCATCCAATAAAATATAATTCTTCTCCTCCTACTTTTATATTCAAAGCTTCCCCAAAAGGCGTTCCTTATCACCTGGTTGATTTAGTTGTTTGGCATAAGGTAAGGATACTGTTCTCTGAGCTATTTGGGGGATAACCACCTCAGGGCAAAGTGTAGTATGATGAGTTTGAGTGTTAACAGTGAGGACTCAATGTAGGAGGTCCTCTTGAAATCCTTTGAATTCAGGATCCTTGTGTATTGGTTGGGAGTCAAAGTCAATCAGAGAGGGTTCATCCTTAGGGTTTTTCTCATAGGATGATAAAGCAGTAGGCCCCTGAGCTGGTTTGTTGGGGGCAGCAGTATGGGGGAAGATGAGGGTGTCAAAATTACAAAGGCAGCCAAGTATTTCTCCTTGTCCTGGCTACTTAGTAGTTTTTTGACTGGTCCTCATTGTCCTCCTCAATATCAGTGTCCTTGGTGCCTCCATTTCTACATGGTAGACTTTTTGACAGGGGTTCTTACATTCCCAAGAGAATTGGCCAGCCATACTGCATTTGAAACAATTACAGGGAGCATTGTTGGCTGGAGCAGGCCCGGCCTTGTCAGAAGGCTTGGGCATCTCCACAGCCACGCAGGGTCTATACTTAGCTTGTTGGCGGGGCAGACTTCAGGGAAAGGGACTTCAGACTTCTCCTTGTATATTTGTAGGAGGCAAATTAGATCTGGCATGGTGCAAGCGTTGTATATACCTGACTTGAGAGCCAGAGATAGTTCTTGGTTGACACGTACAGCATTGAGGAGTGCTGACTGCACATCAATAAACTGTAGAGAATTCATAGACAACAGGGTTTGAGCTTCAAGGTAGAACCTAGAAGTGAAGTCTTCTAGGGTTTCCCCCACCTTTAGCTTGGTTTCAGTAAAGTCCATCTTGCAACCAAGAAGGGCTTCTTGGCTACCAAATTACTCCCTGTCAGGGCCCTGGAAACGTTGGCAAAAGTCCAGCCATTCTTAGGGAGACGCGGCAAGATAATGGTTTGAGACTTGGCATCCAGACAGTTGATGATTGTAGAGCCCCTCATAGCATTGTAAGCACCATACAGGGAGTTCTTGTATAGGCGTAAGAACATGGCCACATTACTCTTCCGGTGAAACTTGGGTAAATTGATGGGCTTGAAGTTGTTGGAGCCATGTTGGAGGGGGGCAGGTGTGATCCTCACTGGGGAGCGGGTGAGACAGGAAGGGCTAAGGGTAGAGGCAGCAAACCTAGCCTCAGAGGCACGTTGACAATTTTCCTCAAGTTGCGCTTTGTGTTCACCTTCTCTGTCCTGAGCAGCCCCAGAAGCTTCAGGAGTGGCTAGGACGTCATCCTCAGACTCAACCCTGACTCTAATACTTGTACAGCATTAGGAGCCAACCAAGTGTGGCCATCATTGCTTTTGTAGCTTTGATAGAACTCAGGACTGGAGGACCATTGTGGACTGTGGTAACTCTTGGAGTTAAGGGACATAGCCTGTAAGTTGACGGCCATAATCTTACTGTTCATTCTATATAAATAGCTCTGGAAGGTGTCCAGGAGAAGTTGTTGCTTGTCCAGCTCACCTTGATAGACCTTGTTCTCCTGATAGGTGATATGAAAGTCATCTTCCAGAGAGGTAATGCGCTTTCATGGGTGGCAAGCTCAGCTTGAAGTAAGGCTATCACTTCCTTGTCTTTCCTGGCTTGGTTCTGTCTATCAGCTCTGTCATGTGATTGTCCAAGTTTGAGACAATCCTGAAGCTCTGACACAGTATGGTAGCCATTGAACAGAAAAGCAAGATCAGCACTTTGTTGGACCAGTTCTGCCTGCATCTTCTTGTAGTGATCAAAAGGCTCAAGGACGTCACAACCAAGAAGGTGGCTGGAGGGGGAGTTTTCTGTAGCAGTAGACGTGGGGGTGAACAAGGGAATGGTGGAAAGGCAGTGGGCTAAGACTTCTACCTCATGAGCCAGGCTTCAAACCATGGGGCCAGTCTCAAGCATGTGGTTTGTAACCACACTAATCAATTGTTATCTACACCCTGATGGGTGAAAGTCTGTACCACATGCACTGGAACTAGTTTAGCTACCCCCTCTCAATGGTGTTAGCCCAGTGAAGCATGGTATTCTGGGAGCTGGTAACTTCAGCAAGGTACTGATTAATGGTGGTGAAAGTATTGCCAAGCTCAGAGTAAAGGACCTGGAGGAACGTCTGTTGGTTAGATACCAGTATTCCCTGGTCATGCACTAGGCTTTGGATGCAACCCAGGTGCATTTGGTTGTGGCATACAGCAGGATGGGTGAACAGTTGTAAATAGTCCTTGATATGTTTGACGGTGCGGAAGTCACAACAAAGCTGGTCAGGGTTGACTTGGGAGAGGTTCTGAAAGCAAACCAAGGAGTTTTCAGCAGAAGGTTGCTGCATAGCCAGATGTTCAGAGCAAGCACTATTGCCAGCAGCACCAGATTCCATGGCATATATGGCACTACAGATGGCGTCCTTAGAAGGGGAAGAGTTGATATCTATTTCCAAAGGAACAGGGGCTTGCAGGAGCAGTGGTTGACCAAAAACAATGGTTTGGGGACGTTGATGTTCTGGTATAAAGTAGCTAAGGTTTGGCAGACCATAGGGAGCGCCTTCTCTTTCCCCAGCATAGACATTGGCAGCAGTGAAGGATGGTGCCTGGTGATAAGGGGGAGCAGTGGCGGAAGGCTCAGCCAGGGGCATTCCTTCCTCCTCATTGAAAGAGCCGCAGGGGTTGTGGCTGTTGGTGTGGAAAGACATGAGCACCATTGTTGTAAAATATGCAGCCTGGGTGCTGATTTCTACAAATAGTTAGTCTACTACTTCTTTATCTTGATACTATACCTGTTATGATATAGTGACAGCCTGGGTAAGCACAGAAGAATATAAGACAAAACTGGTATTTATTATGATAGTGCTGAAGTTATATAGATGGAGGCAGGGGAATTTTCACCAGGGGAAAGAAGGCACAGACAAAAGGACCTTCCTAAAGGAGGAGAATGGAAAGGCATCATAGAAAGTCCCGCGCAAGAAAACAACTGGTTTCACATGGCTTTCCTTATGGAGGAAAGTGGCAATATCTATGTTTTCTTATTTATAACCTCAGAAGTAAAGCCCACACCTGAAGCACATTTGAAAGGCGCTTTAAACACCCGTTTTATGGGCGTTTTTGACGTATTTAACATTATTAAAACCATGTTGAGATAAAACAATCCCACAATTGTTATGTTGTTCAATCCCTAAGTGGACAACTTAATGTCTAATCCATTTAGGATCTGCAACAGGGATGACCCCATCACGGGCTATTCTAAGGGCTATTGCCATGACTTGTTCCAAGTTGGGGGTACCCATGGGGTAAGCTACTAGACAGGAACCATTTCCTAAGTTCAAGACAGTGGGGACAATAGGCGGGTCCAAGATGTCCTCTTCAATAGGAGGTCTGGTAATTTCAGGGGAAGACATCTCTTGTATTGGAGGAGGCAATGGGCCTAAAAACGTAGTGGCAAAAGGGAGAACCAGGGGACTTACACCTCCTGTAGTGAGCACCATTTTTGTTGTTTTGAGGCGCAGCACAGACACACAATGGGAAATCCTAACCTTAGGATTGGATTTGTACTAAGTCTTGTTTATTTGGCAGGGAAGGTTATGTGATTACCTTGTGGCCCTGAATGATAAATTTCTACTAGTTTTGGCTAGAGAGAGGCGCCAAGGTACATGGAGACACAAAGACAAAAATGTGAATAGAACTTAAATTTTATTGGGAATAAGGAATTGTAATATATATTGTTTAGTGAAAACACAAAAAAATACTAGCATGATAGGATCACTCACCAAAAGCATGAGTGGGGCAAGTGAGTTGCACAGAATCAGGGAACCAAACAGTTGAATTCCCCATTTTTGAAACATACTCATTTTGAGGAGCAAAGGAAAAAGCAAGGGATTTTCCCTCAGAATAACCCCAAAAAGGCAAAATCAAAATAGTATGAATCTTGGCAATCACAAAAATAATGCTTCTGGTCTTTTGACTATCAGAGTCATTACTCAGATCAGATGGTCTGTTGTCATGATTATCTGATCTCTCCCTGTTGTTTCTTAAAATTAACTCAGAGTTATTTGCTGCCTTGCATATGATAGGCACTGCTTCACTAGTGGTAGTTTCCTTAGTGCTGTTTTGTTGATACATCTCCTTCTGTTGATAGTTTTCTCTTGTAATCATTCCCCTTAGTCAAGATTGCTTATATTTCAGAGAAATGGTTTGCCTTGTCCTCCAAGGTCTCAATTATCTTGATGGCATCTTCAGTAAAAGCAGTAGCCTTGGTCTCCAATGAATCAAGTATTTTCTTAACTTGCTTCAGCTCTTAAGAAATCCCTTGTGTGGCACTTTTAAAAGAATTCATGTTGAGTTTGCACTTTATTATTTGAAATTATAAAGAACTCTGGCAAAAGTTGTAAATATGTAAGACTTGAAGTTCTGGATTTAAGCCTATTTGATCTGAGTATGATTAATAAATGTCTTCCTAGCAAATAAAAGATGAGTGTTGAAGATTCAATGTCAAAATTAATGAGCAAAAATAGACTTATTTTATTGGAGAAAAGAGCATTCAAATATATACCTAAATATTTTATACTAATAGCCTAAGTGGAGGTAATCCAAGTGGTAGGAAGCTGGTAAGGATCCAGAAGGTTCATATATTAACGTTGACCTGTATTTGAGTAAAGAGAACTCTTGAAGACAAAAGCAAAAGCATAGACTTTTTCATGAGTCACTTTGTAAACTATCATTCACCAGGCTAATTGAAACCCCCTAGTGAGTTTGAATTCATGAAAGATCCTGCTTTAAGATTGGACTCAGGGAGAAGGTAGGCGCAGATAAACTTGGCATGGACCCAAGAAAAAGAACAGCTGGAGGAGTTCATCTTCAAAGTGTACTTGTGACCCCTCTTGAAGATCACAATAAGAGGATTGACTCAGAAGGAGTCAAGCTTATGAATCAATCACCTGTTTGATGTTGGTAGTATAGGACCTGATCTCTGATGTTGAATTCAGGCATGGGGAACACAAGGAATTAGAGGGTGATAATTCCAAGGTCTTGGTCTTGTAAGAAGAGGTATATGATGTTGCCTGGATGTCTATGACCTTATTGACTAGCTCTTTGACCTGCTGTTCTGGATTAAGTGCAGTGTCTATCTCAACCAATGTGTGTCCCAAGGTTGAAGGGGTAGTGGTCTCACAGCCATATAACATTGTAAAGGGGGAGAACACAGTTGTGCAGTGCTTGGTCAATTGGTAGGCACAAATAGCAGCAGGCAGGTATAAATACCAATCAGAGGCATCCAAATGGATTAACTTGTGTATGATTGAGACCAGGGTGGAACTGGCACATTCTAAAGTACCATTTGTAGAAGGGTTTTAAGGGGTGACAAAGGACTGATGGGTACCCATAGCTTCCACCAACAAGGTTATCAGGTGGGCAATAAAAATAGTCCCATTTTCAGAGAGGAGCACCTGAGGACACCCATGGCAGTAGAATACATCCTGAAGCAAAAAAGTGGCAGTAATCTTGGAAGTTATGTCCTTGGTTGTTCTGGCCTCTACCCAATTACTAAAGTGATACACTGCAATTAGGATAAATTGGCACCCAGAGAAAGAGCAAGGAAGATGACCTACAGCATCCACACTGATAGTGTAAAAAGCGTGCTCAGGCAACACCAACTTGAACTCATGCTGGGCAGGGCAAGGTTGCTGTAGTTGAAAGTTAAAACAAGAGGCCAGATTACCAGGGATCAATACCCTCATGTTTTCTCAGTAGTAATGCTGACCAACCAGCCATATGTCTTGGATATACCTCCATGCCCAGTGTCCAGATGAGCTTGTAATAAAACTGATACTTGCAAGCTAGGGCAGACGTAAGGCAGGTATAGAGATCTAACTTTCTTTAACAGTCAATTGTCTATAAACACAGTGTCTTTCAACAGCTTCTGCAAGGCAAGGTGTGTGTCTTCAGATTCAGACTACCAAGCAGTGGGATAGCCTATAAGTTCATACAATTGGTCTGCTTCAGTCAAGTTAGAGCCAAGATAGCATTTGGGATAGGCCATAAGTGTTTTGGTGTTGGACTCCAGAACATTGGATAACAGTGAAATTTTAACCTTTTTGATGTAAAGCCCATTGTGCTAGCCTTCCTTCAGGTTCCTTTAATTGTTGAAGCCAACAAAGGGAGAAGTGATTAATAACCACTATAAATTACATGCCATAGATTTAATATCAAAAAAGATTTGACAGCATGCAACACAGCTAAGCACTTCTTCTCTGTCACAATATAGTTCTTCTCATGTTTGTTGAGGATATAAGAAAAAAATGCAACATGATATTCTACCCCTTTGTTGTTCAGTTGAGCCAGGATAGCGCCTAAAGCCACACCACTAGCATTAGGATACAGAATAAACTTCTTGTTTTAGTTGGGGTATACCAGTATGGGAGTTTTTTTTAACTTCTGTTTCAATGCGTCAAAGAATTGCTGCTGAATTTCTGTCCACTTGAAAGGCACACCTCTTAGCAGTTAAACTAATAGTTCACTGAGCTCTGCAAAGACATGTATAAACTTTTGGTAATACCTCATCATCCCTAAGAAGACCTGAAATTCTTAGAGATTAGTGGTGGGAGCATATTGCTGATGTTGTCTACTTTGTTTGTCATTGGGTAGATACCTGTTTGTATAAATTCATGTCCCAGAAAATCCAAGCATTCTTTAAAGAAGAAGCATTTGGATGGCTTTAGTTTGAGGTCAGCTTCTTTGATCTTGAGGAATACAGCTTTCAGGTAGTCTAAGTGTTTAATTAAAGTGGCACTGAAGACCATGATTTTGTCTAGGTATACCAGCACACATGACAGTTTACAGTTGTGTAGGATTTAGTTCTTGACTTTCTGAAAAGTATCATCTGCATTGCATAACTCCTGAGGAATGTGGATGGGCTCAAAGAGCCCCTAAGAGGTAATGAGAGAAGCCTTTTCTCTATCTGCAGGAGATATTTCTACTTGCCAGTATCCTGAAACAAGATCCATGACTAGAAAATCTTATAGCATCCTATTAAATGTAGACCATCATTAATACACAGCAGGGGGTAAGAATCCTTCTTAGTCAGGGAGTTGAGGTGCCGGTAATCCATCACAATATGATGTCCACTATCTTTATTCTTCAAGATTAACAGAGGCAAAGCTCAGGGACTCTGGGATTGGAATAACAACTGGCATTCAAAAGTTGCTTTAGCTCTTTGGAGACTTGGTCGTTGTTATAAATGCCGCCATTCACCATGTTCTAATTTTGCCTTTGTTGGGTTATTTTGAGGACAAGTCTCTCTCTTTTGCTTTTGCCCTTTGAAACAAGGTTGGCTCCAAATTGGAAAATATAATTGTTCAGTTTCCTAATCCTGCGCAACTCACTTGCCCCACTCATGCTTGTGGCAAGTGATCCTACCGTCCTGGTAGTGTTTTGTGGTATTATCTACTGCTATATATTACATCTCCTATTCTCCAATAAAATTTAAGTTCTATTCACATTTTTGTCTTTGTGTCTTCACATGCTTTGGCGCCTCTCTAGCAACGTCTAGCAGATATTATTCATTCAGGGCCACAAAGTAATTGCATAGCCTTCCCTGCCATTCTAACCAAGACTTAGTACAAATCCAATCCTAAGGTTAGGATTTCCTGTTGTGACTCTATGCTGCACCTCAAATCACAACAAAAATGGTGCTCACTACAGGGGCTGTAAGCCTCTTGGTTATATCTTTTGCAACCACGTTTTCAGGACCTTTGCCTCCTCCCATACAAGAGTCAACTTCACCTGAAATTACCAGTCCTCCTACTGAGGAAGACATTGCCAACCTGCCTACTGTCCCTACTGTAATGAACCTTGGGAGTGGTTCCTGCCTAGTAGCCTACCCTTTGGGTACCCCTGACTTGAAACAATTCATGGCAGTAGCCCTTGGGATAGCCTGTGAGGGAGCCATCCCATGCCACCAGCTTCAATTCAATCAAGCAGAATACTACAAACTGATTGTAGCTCCACAATTTCCACAAAATCTCTTCTCAGCAACTAGCTCTGCTGAAAATTTATTGTTCTCCTTTGTACAACCCACCTTAGCCCATCATCAAATGGTATTAGAGCTCCACGTTCAAGAGATTTCATTGCTGCAAGCCGCCGTCACTCATCACTGGGATCAATTTGCTGCCTACCAGCAGTGGATCCACTCCCTGTTTTCCTTAGTATACAACAATCAGCGCAACTCTGTCACCTCCCAATCTTGCTTGGTCAACTCCATTAAAAGAATGCGCCAATCCATCCCTGAGTTTGTCAGACAGCGCCTTCATAAGTTCCACCAGTTGGAACATCCCTGGAGTGCCCAAGTAACTCCACTCTAAACGCCTATCTCACTAACTTAAAACAACTTGTGCAACAACTCAACAAGTTCAGTGCTTATTTCTTCAATCAATTACAGCAATTAGCAGTCCATGATGCAAAGGGCATTTGAAAACTTGGCCAGGACTTTGATCAAGAAAGGGATTCTACCACCACTACCATTGCTAAACTCCAGTCTCAAGTAAATGAACTGTCTGCCTCCAAAACAGATGCCCTGCCTTTTCCTCCATCCAATGAGTTAGCAGATAGAGAACAGAGGCTCTGGGATGCCATTAGAGATTTAAGAGCATCTACCTACAGTCAGGATTGCCCCCTCAAAGCCCCTCAATCTGACCCTCAAGTGCTTGCCCTGACAGCTCAGGTTGCTGATTTACAACAGGAGGTTGCTACTTTGTGTGAGGCAATGGCGTCTGTTGTTAGTCCACCTGAAGCTGCAGGTAAAGATGGTTATTGCCCTGGCTTGTCAGGAGCCCCCTGCATTCATTCTGCTAGAGAGTTGATAGCTCTAGCTAATAAAGTGGACCTTCTGAAGCAAGATCACTCTGAGCTTGATAAAGACGTACAAGAACTATGCAAAGTAATTGACTCAGTAAATGACAGGTTTTCCCCTTGTTTTTTGATGGGCCCGTCTCTCACTTCCCAACTGGCTGAACTTTCTTTGGTAGTAACAGCTCAGGGTCTGCGCTTAGAGGTTACTGAGTGGCAGACCACTTTAGCTAGTAATACAGGTTTTGCACTGCAGAAACCGTGGCTACCCTTGAAGAAAGTGTCCACCAGCTGTGGGCCCAACAACCCCCCACCAAGTCAGAAGCAGAATTCTCCCCACACATAAATGTACTTGATAGCAACAATAGCAGCCCAACTCCAAAGCCCACTTCAAGCCTACCTTTAAGCAAGTCTTTGACCCCAAAACCTTGACCATTGAAGCCTTCCTAACTATCTACAAAACTGCCATGAGAAGAGCCTAGGATGAGGTCAAGAAGGAACACATTCTAACCTGTCTACACCCAACCTATCAAAAGGTGGTAGTACAAGAACTGCCCATCATTGAGACCTGGGAAGATATGAAGCAACTTCTGATTGACAAATTTGGTGGTGACCTTAGTTTGAAAGTGAAGACTGATGCTTTAATGCACATTGTTTTCAATCCTAAAGAGATGCTAGCTAAGTTGACAGACAGATTCTACATGGAAGGACAACAACTAATCACAAGCCGCCAGTTGACTGCACATGAAGCATATGTGGCTTGCGTTCAAGCCCTCAAGGTTAACCAGCTTCTGTGTCTTCACTTCAAGGCTCATAAAGCCATGCTTTCTTCCATGAAGAGCATAAATACACTGTTGCAGGATATGCACCTTACCCATTCTGGGGCAGTTGTGCGGGAGAATTGGGCCACCTCTACCTCTGGTTTGTCTTTGTGTGGCCCGCGTATCCTTACCATGAACTTACAGAATCCTCCTTGACACCAGGGTTGCCATAACTGTAGACAGATAGGTCACCACTCTCAAGTCTGAATCAATCCTTGAGTTGAAGGGGCTGATCCCAAGGAACAGGCGGGAAAAAAACAGTCAACCTAGAGGCAGAGATGCTCTTGGTTGACAATTATTCCCAGTCTTCTTCAATTTCCCCCTCCGTTGCTGACTCCAAGCCTGTTGACACTGAGGCTCCTCCCATTTTGCTGCTATTCCACAACATATCTGATGACTCTGACATAGATGATTCTGATATAGAAGATCCTGACGCCTATGGGTACTCTGTCTTGTCTGTCCCTGAAACTATTGCAGTCCCTTATAAGCTACTTTCTGGGAAAGCTACAACAACTTCCAAGCCTCTGCCTGAGGCCAAGGAAGTTGTCTCTTGCCCTTACCTCACCCAAGCCAAGAGATCTCCTGTGCTTGTTGAGTCTTCTGAAGAAGCTGCTGAGGTTGCTGAGGCTGTGTTCAAAAATGTCTCAGTTTTGCTCCCTCTCCAAACGGTCTACAAAGAGTTCACGGGCCTAAGATTTATGATTGAGAGGTGGGACAAAGAACTAGTAGAAGCCCAAGACATTCTGGCTATCCTCCCTCCCTTTAGTTGTACTACCACTTGTGTGGAAATATCCATCCAAAAGGTGAAAATTAAGGCTGTCTTAGACACAGGGTCCCCTGTTAATATTGTCTCTTCAAAGCTTGTCAAGAAGCTCAAACTTCCCCCCAACCTTAACTATCAACAGTTGTATGGCACAGATGGGCTGTCCATGTCTTGTGCTATAGGAGCTTACTCTGCTCTTCCCATGTAGTTTGGCAAGCTACTCTTGGCTCCGCCTGGTGTTGTTTTGGAAAATGAGAGCTATGATCTCCTAGTTAGTACCCAGCTCTTTAGGGAATACAATGGTATCTTCAACCTAAAGGACAGATACCTCTCTATCTTAGGATATGAGGTCCCTTTGATCTTTGAAGAGCCAGTTAAAGTTCCTGGGAAGCGCCTCAAGACATGTGCCTTGGAATACCCCACTGGTGTTTTCTCTCTAAAATACCGTACCCATTCCTCCAACATGAAGTGCCCTCCCATGGCTTGTCCTGCATCTGAAGGGATTCCTCTCTTGGCCACTTCTGCTGTGATTATTCCTCCTGTGTCTCAGGCTATCCTAGACTCCCAAATATCATATGAGCTGCCCGAGTGTACGTTCCTAGAATTGTACTCTCCTCCTTTGCTGGGATGCAACAAACCCTATCTCTGCCCAGGAATCTTGGATGTCTCCCATAAAGACCCTGTTCAACTGCTGGCCGCCAACTTGACTGCTCTCCCCATACATGTGTATAGAGGGCAGGTTGTTGGCTATGGCAGGTTTTGAATGCTCCTGACGTCCTATCACTACATCCTTTTGGGACGTCCTAGGACTTTAATCTAACTGGGGATGAGCCCCAAGTCCAGTCCTTGTTCACTGCTCAAGACTTCCCACAACTATCTCCAGTTCAACAGAAATAAGTACTTGAATTGCTAGATAAATTTTCAGACATATTTGCCAAAGACAGTACCAACTATGACCTAGCCAAAGGAGTTATCCATCAGATTGATACTGGAGACGCTCCCCCCTTCTGCGCTAAATCATATTGCTGCAGCCATGTAGAGGATGCTCAGGTGTCTTAAGAGCTTAAGCAACTTCTAGATGCTGGACTGTTTGCTCCTTCCCAAAGTCCATGGTCTTCCCCCTTACTCATACTGAAAAAGAAGGATGCAGGTCATCATATTGTGATGGACTACCAATGCTTGAATTCCTTAACCAAAAAGAATTCCTACCCTGTCAGGGACCCACTCTTGGGCGGCTGGCCTGCCGGTTTCAGAGGTAACTTGGGCCAGGTTTTTTGCGGGCAGGGCCCACCACAAGAGAGGTGCTAACTTCAAGAGGTAAGAAGCAGACTTTCCTAACCAAGACCACAGGCCGGCAGCCGGTATGATAGTGTCCACCACCCCAGTGAGGGTGATGTACACTATATCAAAAAGCTTACTGGTATGGTTGGTTGGCAGGTCAGAGGAAGAGGCTGGCATTGGGTTTGGTGTTACAGGTGGTTCCATATAAATGTTATAGGCTGGGAGGTAGTTGAATTTTCCTCTAAATAACTTGGGGGTAGAGAATATCCACAGGCCTTGGTGGTTGTATCTGACAGCGGATTGGATGCGGGCTAATGGGTCAAGTTCAATGATTTTCTCTGGTGTGTAATCCTTATATTTGGGCTTTAATGGGTAATCAGTAAAATAAACGGGCCTAAAGGGAGCACCAGGTGGACAGAAAAATGTGGGTGGGCAGTTCTGCGGTCCATAGGCCCAGCGGCCTGGGGGAATCCAGGTTCCGGGTATAATTACCGCTCTTGGGCCTGGGTTTCCAGAGGAGGAGAATTGTCAATCCTGACATACCCCTTACCACACATTGATGATGCTCTCTGCCGCCTTGGGGGCTCCAAGTTCTTCTCTGCCATAGATCTAGCCTCTGGTTACTGGCAAGTTGATCTCTCTCCCAAAGATAGGCAGAAGGCTGCACTCATCACTTCTGAAGGATTTTTTAAGCCTACACAAATGCTGCAAAGGCTCTGTAATGCTCCAGCTTCTTTCCAGCAAGCCATGGACTCCATCCTCCGTGATTTGAAGCTTTTATGTGTTTTAGTGTACTTAGATGATATAACTGTCTTAAGTGCTACCTTCACCAATCACCTGGCTCATCTTAAGGAGGTGTTAATAAAGATTCATGAAGCTGGACTTAAGTTAAAGCCATCTAGGTGTTCATTATTCAAGGAACACCTTGAATTTTTAGCGCATGAGGTGACTCAGACTGGAATTTGCCCCATGACTAAGAAATTCAAAGCCATTGAAAAAATTCTTCCACCCACCAACCTGCAAGAAATTCAAGTCTTTCTAGGTATGATGAGATACTATAGACAGTTCATCCCCAATTTTGCTGACACTAGTGAACCCTTGTTCCAGCTGCTGAGTAACGTCCCCTTTGAATGGACTGCCAGCCAACAACAATCCTTTGAAAACATCATGCAAAAACTCAAAGAGGCTCCCATCCTAGTATATCCTGATTATGATAAAGAATTTATCCTATACACTGATGCTAGTGACCTGTCTATTGGGGCTATCTTGGCTCAATTGGATGACAAAGGTGTGGATCACCCTGTAGCCTATACCTCTTGTGTCCTGAACAAGCATGAGAAGAACTAAAGTGTGACCAAGAAGGAGTGTCTCACTGTGCTGCATGCTGTCAAGCAGTTCTGCCATTATGTGTATAGTACCCATTTCACTGTGGTTACTGACCATGCTTTGCTCAAATGGCTACAGTAACTCAAGGAACCAGAAGAACAACTAGCTAGATGGGCTCTCTGCCTGCAAGGGTACAGCTTCACTATGCTGACCTGCCCCGGGATTCAACATAAGAATGCTGATGGATTGTCCAGAATGCCCATCCTTGTTCTACACCCTGCTGAAGCTGACTGGTTGTATGAACTAATTGCATATTCTTTTTCATGGGAGAATGAGACAGAGGAAGTTTGAGTTGCCCTTTCCAAGCTATCTAGAGACACCTTCATTTGTGACAATCAGCTTTTCAAAAAAGTGCAAACCCACTACATGCCCTATGTGAGGCTTAGTATTTGCCTTTTGTTGGTGCTTCAAGCTCATAAAGAGACGGGACACAGAGGCGTTGCCAAGACCCATGCCTGGCTCCAGAAGAATTACTTCTTGGAAAATCTTTGCTTGCTGATCCCTGATGTTATAGCTAGTTGCCATGATTGCCAACTCCAACAACCTAAGGCCACCACTCATGAGTTCAAGCTAGTCCCCCTTTTCAACACTGTCAGTATTGACACTGTAGGGCCTGTCCCTTGCACCCGCTCTGGTTGCTGCTTTATCCTAATTGCTGTTGATCATTTTAGCAAGTGGGTAGAAGCGCGCTCTACCAAAGACATCACTGCCAAGACAACCAATGCCTTTCTGCTGCAGGATGTATTCTTCTGCCATGGATGCCCTCAAGTGTAGTTGTCTGACAATGGGACTAACTTCAATGCCAAGTTAGTAACCTCTGTGGTTGAAGCCTTGGGTTCTCATCAGTCTTTTTCTGACCCCTATAATCCTTCTACCAACGGGGCAGTTGAGCGCGCAAACTCAACTCTGGTTTCTATCATGAGGAAACTCAGTTACTCTGATGCCGCCAACTGGGATTTATACTTTCCCGCTGCTATCTTTGCCTATTGCCTTAGCAAACATTATATCACCAGGTAATCCCCTTTTGCTATGATGTATGGTTGTGAAGCCACTATCTTGTTGCTCTTGGGGCCCCCTTACTCTCCTCTGATACAGCCATGAACCCCAATGAGCATATCAAGGATCTAGTTAACCAAATCATAGATATCCAGGCTTCTTCCTACACATCTGCCTATAAGACCAAGCTGCTAGAACTCTCCCCTGACAATGCCAAAAGAGCCCCCCTGCCTGAGTTCAATATTGGGGACCATGTTCTCTACTATCAACATAGAGTGGGAGGACAGGCTCACAAGCTAGACTCATTATGGATTGGGCCCTTGGAAGTGACCTTCAAACAAGGGTCAGATTATACTGTAAAACTTCTCTCTAGTGGCCAACATTTTTCTCGTGTACATGACAAGTTCCTCTACAAGTATCACCCCCCTAAGGCCAATCTAGAGGGGGGCAATGTCATTAATGCCGCCATTCACCATGTTTCAATTTTTCCTTTGTTGGGTTATTTTGATGACAAATCCCTCTCTTTCACTTTTGCCCTTTGAAATGAGATTGGCTCCAAATTGGAAAGTACAATTGTTCAGTTTCCTGATCAAGTGCATCTCACTTGCTCCACTCATGCTTGTGGCGAGTGATCCTACTGTCCATGTACTGTTTTGTGGTAAAGCTACACAGTATATAATCCCAATTTCTATACCCAATAAAATTTAAGTTCTACTTATATTTTTGTCTTTGTGTCTCCACGTACTTTGGCGCCTCTTTAGCCACGTCTAGCAGATATTATTCATTCAGGGCCACAAGGTAATTACATAGCCTTCTCTACCATTCTAACCAAGACTTAGTACAAATCCAATCCTAAGGTTAGGATTTCCCGTTATGACTCTGTGCCGCGCCTCAGATCACAACAGGACTGTTTACATCACCCTCACAGGGGTGATTGGCACTATAATCCCGGCCGCTGGCCTGTGGTCCTGGGTGAGAAAGTCTGTCTCCTATCTTTTTAAGTTAGCTCCCCTCTTGTGGTGGGCATTGCCTGCAAAAAAAACCTGGCCCAAGTTACCCCTGAAAACAATGGGCTGGCCTCCCAAGACTGGATCCCTGACACCAATCCACAGTGGTTTTTAATATTCAATGAAAAGATAGAAGCATCCTCATGTTTCTTGGCATATGTATCCTGGCACAGGAGTTCAAAGGCTTGTCTGATATGTTCTGGCTTTAAAAAGGCTAGTGATACAAACTGCTGATTTAGGAACTTGCACTTTCCTGATTTATCTAGACAGTGGAGCTTGCTGAGCTCAGGTAGACCTTAAGTTGCCTATTAACAGCCTGTCAATAATGGAAAAAACACCTCTTGACCTCTCCATCAAAGATATTTACAAAAAAGGTATACTGGGAAGTTTCATAGTGCATGATTATAGTTGAGAGGCCAAGTGCTCTATCATGAGCTTCTTGTACTGCAGCAAGGGTGGCTTCATGCTTTTCATCATCATCTGGACTGGCTCGAGTGTTATGGACAGGGGACTCTTATTACTGGATAGGGCTTTGATGTCCTCCTGAAGGATTTTAAATACCCTTGTATAGATCTCTTCTGTTGCCCCAGGAAGCAGAAAGTAGGCAAATAGAAGCACCTTGCCTTTGATATGGGAATTTACAATCCATAGTTTGTAAAAAAGGCAGGGCATACTGCAAAGGTATCACACATAACCAGGTCTCTGAATCTCTTAACTGCTCCAGGTTCTGTTATGTAGCATAGCATATAATTCTTGCCTCTGATGTAGGCCCATCATCCTGTAAAAGGAACAACTCATCACCTTTGAACTTTTTAAACTCTTCTGTCAATACTAAATCTTCTTGTACCATGGCAGATTTATATGAGGACTAGATCACAGCGTTTGTCACATATGTACTTTACTAACTGATTGTGGTCAGGGATGAGCTCCAGGTTATCATTAATAGGTGTGTGGTGGCCTTAGCTGCCAGATCAGAAGCCTAGACATATTTGGAGACTGGAACCATTTGGTAGACTTAACACTTTAAAAGCTTTTCAATAAGATTGATTAGAGCATTGCATGTGTGCTCTCCTTTCTCACTAGTGACTTTATCTCATCCTTCTGTGTTGCTCCTGGCAGCGCAGCTTCCATCTTCACACACATAGTGCTTGCTTCTTCCTTTTCTCTTCTGATTGTTTCAATTGAAAACATAGCCATCACAGACTAAACTTGAACCTCCTTGACAGAAATTAGAGGGAAAACCTGAAGGAAATTTTTTGGGAGCTTAAACTCTCCTTTGATGTTACATATAATGTGAACCTTAAGGGGATCTCATGGGCCAATTGGTGATTGATGATATTCAGACAGGTAATCATCAGGATCTTCTTTATTGATAACTGATGATCAGGATGTAGGTGGATATTCCTTGGGTGGTGGAGGGGAATTATCTGGAGTTGGATTCTTGCGCTTCTTGGACTGGGATGAGCTTGATTCCTTGGGGCTTGATTCATCTGGGCTTGGCTGGGGTTCTGGACTCTTGGGTATCTTCTTTCTTCCTTGCTTGCTTAGTGGAACCTCATCTCCTTCTGATTGATACCAGCTTGAAGAAGAGGAGGTGTCAGGGGAGGGCTCTTTGCTTTCAGGGTCTGGGGTCTTCTCCTTTGTCTTCTGTTTTGTTGAGGGCTCTTTGGCTGTTTTTTTGTTGGGGTAGGGACTTTGGGTCTTTCCAGAGGCTTTGTACTTTCTTGGTTGACTTGGGGTTCTTTTGTGGCTTCTTGGAAGATCTGTCCTACAATAATTAAAGTAGAGTTCATAAATTAAGGATAATCAGTTGAAAAATAAAAAAATAAAATAGTTTGTTTTATATTTTATTATTAAGTAAATGGTTTACAGAAGTATAGAAATTAATTTTAGAGCTAGTTTATTAGTAAAGAATAGAAAAAACAATGCTTAAATAAAAGTTGACATTCTGGTAGTCACAATAGTGAAAATTTTAATTTAGTTTTTCAGCATAAAATATGCTTTAATTTTGACTGTTGGTATACTGACACTCAGCATTAAACTAGAAAAAACACTATGTAAATCACTTATAAAGCTTAGTTAATATTTTCTGGAGTTGGTTTTTAAGACCAGATTTGATTATTTTTTAATTTAAAAAATTAAAACTTTAAATATGTAGCTTATGAAAACTAAATAATAGGAATTGTAGAAGGAAGTCTAAAGTACAGTCCTGGGTACTTTGGCCTGGATTATCATACCATTGTATGTGTGCTTTTTTTAAGCGGCAGTGTTTTACTAATAAACCAGTGAAGGTGTTGACATGGAGGCAGTCAGCGCTCTTTTATAGTAACTCTCCTATTAAATCTTTCTTAAAGTATGTCACTTTTTTGCTTAGCCAAACCCCTTTGTTGCAATTTAGGCGGCGCATCAATTTGACACAAAGTTGACATTATAATTACATATATAAATTCTAGTTTTAAAATATACATTTTGGCTTAAGTAAACTTCTGGAAATAAGCTATAGTTTATCCAGTGAGTTTAAAATAACAGTAAATATCCTAATAATACAAAGAACACTATGAAAATTGGCTTATGTTGTTGTTCAATGCTTATCTTAATATATATTTAATAAAAACAGTAGTATAAAATATAAAAAGTAGTTATTTTTAGAATATTGTATATTTTATTAAGAAATTTATGGATTCTTATACTGTAAATTCAGAACCTAAACGTAAAAATGCGGGATTGTCAAATCCTTGGTCCAAATTTTGAATCACTTTTGCGGGCAACTCAGCTGAGTGAAAAGTAAAATATTTAATAAAATCAACCATTTAATTTGACTTTTTTGGTTTATTTAAATTGGCAAATTTTGAATTTCTTGAGCAGATAACTCAACTAACAAAAGACAAAACTCAGCAAACAAATGCCGGATACATGAATCAGAAATGCAGGATTCTAATGTACAATTTGAGATTTCCTGTATTTCAATCAAATCATGGACATCATGTAAAAATTAACAAATCTGAAATAGCAGGATTATCAAATCCAAGAACCAAGTTTCAAATCATAATTGCAAGGAATTTGAAATAAATATAATTTATGGGTGTCTCAAAAAGGATGTTAAAGATCTAGAGTGGATTTGTACTGATTCTTTTAGGAATCATAGGCATTCTCAAAAATCACCCTATTCCATTTTAGGTTGGCTAAAATTTAGATTGTATTATTCACAAAATTGACATATATAACAATGAAATTAACTAAAATATACATTCCTCTTCTTGAGTTTAAATTATAATAAAATTTTTATTATGTCTTCTTTAAACAACAACCAAGTCAACAAGCTGTTCCCTGGCCTTGAAAAATTATGCAGGGTTACACTGTGTCTTCTAATAGTAAAGCCTCCCTCATTGGCCACTCTCAACCCGCAGGCCCCTCTGCAAGTGCCACACAGGAGTCTGTTCTTTCCCCTGCAACTTCCAGCATGGCCCTTTTTGCCCACCATGAACAGGAAGCTGCCAACCCAAATCCCTTATCAGCAATGGCATCTGGAACCAGTCATTTTAGCCACAGGGTCACACAGAGAGCCCAGAACCCCAAACAGCCAATCAGATGGCATTTACCAGTTCACAAGATGGACATATCCCTCCCCCAGCCAATCAGCCTGCAAGACGCAGAAGAAAATTGATCACCCCAGAGATTGTTCTCAAAATGGTCAAAAGCAAGGCAAGTTTATGTCCCTCGGGGAAATTGTGGCCGCAATGGGTTTTGCAAAGTCAACTATGGCTGCAACTCTGAGAGCCCACGCCAACTGTGGCCCCCTACCAAGAAGACCCTGACTGGTGCCCATATCTCAACCAAAGGTGATACAGCCCATCCCCTTATGATGGCCATTATGGAACGTGACCCACGGATGCCCCTGGTCCAGGTATGTCTCCAGTTGGGACTCCACAGCATCTTCACCAAAAAAACAGTGAATTTATGGATGCACAGAGTTGTGGTTGCTGCTAGAATCTTGTCCAATCAAGTTCTCAGTGGCCCCATTTTGGTGGATACCAACCCATACAATACAACCATTATTAATTTTATTAAAGGGAGGGCAATGAGGGCCCGTAATGACGTCATCTTCCTATCATACGCCAAGATCTCAGCCAGTATCCAAGACTTTGGAGAGAAGCGCATCCAATCTGATGTGTACAAGCGTGGCCCAATCTTGTATTGTTTTGTTGGGGTTTTATTGGCAGTTTCCCCATTGGGAGTCAATTATTACTCAGCAATTTCAACCACTGCAGATGGGTATGCCTACCAGACGGAGCTCAAGGCCATGCTGGAGGAGTGGGCCACACAAAACACCGTGCACACAGTTGTAATGAGTGCGGAGATGGAGCAGCGGGAATGGGCTACCCAAGACATCAGGGCTGCGGGGCATACCTGCTGGTTCTACCCCATCAACTAAGCCAACATGCATCTTGCAGATGTATGTCTTTACAATTTTGGTTCTGCCCTCAGGCGCTTGAAGCCTGCCACCTACAACAAACTATGCACCCAGATTGATAAGGGGTATGAGCTTTTCCCTTCTGCGTCTGTCCAGGACTTATTTGATCTCATCATCTTCTATGCAAGTGATAGTGATAAGTCCAGAAAGGACTCCCGTCTCCCCCCACGCCAGTCCATCTCTTTTGTCAAGCCAGTATATGTGACTGAAGAAAAATTCAGGCAATTGAAGCAAACCGCTCTTTCTGCCCCTTCCCAGTCAACAGACCCTGCCTCCCCAACCCCCCATCAAGCCACCTGCCTTCCAACCCTGACTCCCAAGCCATCACCCATTCCCTTCCCACTACCTCTGATGCCGCCCCTTTCACAGGCGCAGATGAAGGCAACGTCCATTCTGCCCATTCCCTTCCCTTCCTGTCCTTTGATTAGTAAATAAATCTTTTCTTTTTGACAGCTTATTAAAATTGATATCTCTCTTTCAATTCTTACTTAATAATATTTTCTTTTTACATTGTTAGCATTCCCCATATGTAAAGAATCTTGTACATTTGATGTGGTAACATATAATTATTTCCATGGATATTTTCATCATTGTTAATAAATTAAAGACAATAAACATAAATCTTGCATTAAAATATTGCAATTAGACATCAACTCTTGATTTTTTGATATTATGTGCATAACTCAATGCATTTTGTTTAATAAAATCCATTTTAAACTTGGCCTTTTCCACTATAATTTAATAAAATGGACTGTGTTTATATTAAGGCCATTAACGCTTAGTACAGATATTGAAAACTAGTGCATTTTATAGCCTGTATATTTACCTATTGGTAATAATTCTGTAAACTTTTCAGTTGGATTCTACAAGGTAATAATAATGTAATGTGTTAATAGATTACTGTTTACTGTCATTAATTGGCTGATTTTCTTTGCTGTGGCAATTGTGCATTTTCTTATATTTCCGCACCAGTATCTAATTGGTTGGCTTCACATCCAATCACACAGGCAATAGGGAAAAAAGCTGCCACCCCAACCACGTCCAGTCTTGGGGTGGCAGCTTGTTTTCCTATCACCTGTGCAGTTGGATGTGAAGCCAACCAATTGGATACTAGTGCGGAAATATAAGAAAATGCACAATTGCCACAGCAAAGAAAATCAGCCAATTAATGACAGTAAACAGTAATCTATTAACACATTACATTATTATTACCTTGTAGAATCCAACTGAAAAGTTTACAGAATTATTACCAATAGGTAAATATACAGGCTATAAAATGCACTAGTTTTCAATATCTGTACTAAGCGTTAATGGCCCTAATATAAACACAGTCCATTTCATTAAATTATAGTGGAAAAGGCCAAGTTTACAATGGATTTTATTAAACACAAATGCATTGAGTTATGCACATAATATCCAAATATCAAGAGTTGACGTCTAATTGCAATATTTTAATGTAATATTTATCTTTATTGTCTTTAATTTATTAACAATGATGAAAAATATGTATGCACTGAATATAGTACTATAAAAACCAGTTTTTTGATGGAATTCAAAAAATATGTCAACAATCTATAACTTAATCAACAAATTAGAAGCACACTTTCAAAAGATTGTCAAGATAGAAAGAAATATCAGGGAAATAGTGACAGGGAAGCTGGGTAACAAGGACCAGCCACTGATACAGTCAAAAGAAGATGCCCTGGATAAGTTGGGAAATATTATAGATGAAAAAAATAAAGAAAAATTACTTAATCTACAGGGAACTATTTTATCAAGTCTTGAATTCAACAATACAGCCTACAATTTGTGGGAGTTCTGGCAGGGGGCCAAAGAAAACAATAAGAAGATAAAACTAATTGAAGGAACAGAAATTCACAAGGAAATTAACACCAACAAAGAGGAAACCAACCAAATGGAAATAGATGAAAATGAAACACAAGCAAGAAGCAGAAGCGCATCAAGAAATACAGAAGCTTTATCAAATGAAAAATCAAGAGGAAGCACATGTTGCAAGAAGAATAAGAAAAATTAAGCCTAAGAAAAATTAATGAAGAGCATCCAACACTCATGAAGTTTGCTGATATGGCGCCTGTGGCTGAGGGGGCCACAGAGGAAACAATCAGTAAGTTTTTTATGTTTAACTTATATTTATTTTAGTCATCACCAGGGATGGGGATGAGGTCACGGAAGTGGCGGCTTTTACGCTGAGTTGGTTTTATGGGGGCTACCAGTCACTGGTGGCCCCTATAAAACAAATAAATAAAAATTAAATAAATAAATTAGTTCAACAGAATATAAATACTTTTTTAATAGTGAAACTCAAGATGGGGAATATCAACCACCTGCGGGGTGCTTGCCATGGATAAGGGAGGCCTATGAACTAGGATCAACAATTAAAATCAAAGAAATGAATGAAATTCGCGGGGATATAAAACTGAACTTTGATGAATACATTTATTAAAGTGTTCAAAGGTTCCCCTTCACAAATATCAATGAATACAAAAAAATTTAATAAAAACTGACTTTCAAATTGGAAATGAATATTTAAAATCTGCAATATTTAATGAAATTTTCAAAGCTCTATCAAACAAAGTCGGGGATGCAGTCCTTGTGAAAAATCTTAAGCCTTTATTGATATTGTTTGCCAAGGCCTAGGGGGCTGATACAAGTCGGGTGCCCCCCAGAACCCTCTTCGAGTTCAACTAAACGTCCTATATCAATAGGTTAGTACAAACGTTCAAAAAACTGTGCATGTTCTCGGAAAAATATACCTCTCAAAGGATCCATGTCGCAGTGTACCTGGGAATCCTGCTCCATTGCATACTGAAAGCTAACATGAAAAAAATAGAAGATGTACCTATACAGATTGACATATGCTGTGTAGCCCTAGACTGCCAGAAAACACCACAGGGATACAGGACAGTTGAGCACGTTCTCTATGATTCATTTGCATTGGCAACTCTATACGGGTACTATGTGCCCCCCAAAAAAACCTGCTAGGGGATTCCCTCACCTGTTTGCCTTTTATAAGACGGTCAGCCACCACCAGGGTGTTGAGCGCCACCCCTCTTGCAATTGGCGCCAGAGTCATCCACCACATACAGAAGAGTATGTGGTCCCAATTAGATGCATTAGCTGAAAATTTAATTTTGGGGTATAATTCCCCAGAATAAACACATTCCCCTTGCAATTCACATTTCCCCAATAAATCATTTTCCCTTGCAGCTTAAAATTTTTATTTTTTTATTTTTTTTATTTTAAATATTAAAATTTTAATACCAAATACTTCACTATTAAAATTTTACTGGTAAAACTTTAAATGTGAAATATTTAATATTAAAATTTTAATATTAAAATATTCACTGTTAAAATCTTTAATATTGACATATTTAATATCAAATTTTTTGATATTGCATAAATCACAATTTAATAAATTTTTTATATATTGATTATTTAAACTTAAATATTTAACTTTTAAGATTTATAATTAATATTTTAATTTTAATATTTTAATTTTTATTTTAATTTTAATTTTAAACTTAAATTTTAGTATGTAAATTATAATCATTAATATATCTAAGTATATTAAAAGACTTTAGTTATAGTTGCTAATACGTGAAATAAAAAAGAATTAAAAATGTTTTTATTTACTACTTGTTGAGTACAGGTCCATTTATTACAAAGATAAACACAGATGTGAATTTATCTGCATCATGCGGCCCGCTCCACTATTGTTCTAAACAAATGATTGTTTACTACTCAAATTACCTTTCCCTTGTAATATGATTTTCATAAACATATTCAATATACTTGAACTGCGTCCTAAGTACAAATTAATAAGGATTATATAAAAATCATTGGTTGCCGTGTTGTGAGGCTATAGTGGCACTGAAATAACAAGGATCATATGATGACACACAAGGTCTGATTTGTGGCGTAAAAAAGCCAAAGTACCAACAACAATTAACAATTATTTAAATAAAAAATTCTATTTCAATCTTTTTTAATTTATTTATTTGGTAGCACAACAGTCAATAAAGTGTTCAGTGCATTATAATAAAAATATATTCCTCATACCTAGTATAGTTAATTTTACTTACCTTTTCTATGTATTCTTATATGTCTATAATACAATCACACGTCAAATTATTATATATAAATAATAATTTTTGAGACCTAATAAAAACAAAATAAATAAAAATAAAAACAAAGTAAACCAGAGAGCCCATTTATCTGATTGGCTTGGAGGCCAGGGCTTTAGGGAGGAAGGATTCTGAGTGCTTGTAAAAAGCTGCCATCACATTGGGTGGCATTGCAAATTGGCTGACCTCAAGAATATTAAATAGGTCCTCAGTGTCCTGCGGAAGGCCTTGTTTCACCTTATTCTTGATCCAACCAAACACCTCCTCAATTGGATTCAGGAATGGGGAATATGGCGGGAGGAAGAGAAGTCTCATTAGACAATCAGCAAGGCAGTGGCTGGAGGAGTGGCTATTCTTGTCAATAGGGGGAACTTGGACACAACCAGATCCACTTTGTGTAGCCAACATTATCAAGCACAACAACGTTGGTTGTGCCGCTATAATTTATCCAAAGGTACTCCTTGACAACTCGGAGAAAATCAAGAAAAGTCCCGCTATTGTGAGAACCCTTGATCATTTGGTATTGGTCCAACCCGCAAGGACCAAGAAGCGTGACCATGGAATAGGTCTGGGAACAGACAGCTGCACTTTGGGCTATGCCGTCCTTGGACCCCTTCCTGACCCACCCATGCCTAGACCTGAGTGAGGAGGAAAATGATGATTTGTTGATATAGAAGAACTGTACGTTGCCAGTCTCCTTTAATGCCAGATATGTCTTGGCATAAATGCGTCAATCCTCTATGGTTTTTTCACTGTTTCTGTTGTACAGAGAAACTCTGAGCACCTTCCAAGAGAAGCCCAAATCAACCATTGTTTTGTAAACAAGGGTTTTAGAAACAGAAAGCCCAAACTCTGTGGTAAGCATTGTTTGAACAGCAAGGTGTCCAGGTGGCAATCCCTGGCTACCCACTGCTTAATTGCATCAATGTGCACAGGCTGCAAGAGTTTTGGCTGCTGCTTAGCCTTGGTGGATTTGGCAATTTGCCCGGTATTGCCATACTTGGTGTTGATGTCAGCAATGTACCTGGCCGTGACACCAAATTGGGACGCAATATCCTGAACCGCCATTCCCCCGTTCAAGCAGTTGAGGAGAGCTTCACACTTACTATCTGTCAACCAACGCCGGCCCTTGACAGGTACCATGGCATCCTGGCTACCAGGCTTGACACAGGGGACAGGGACCTTTGTGTAGAAGGTGGGATCACGCTTGGTTGCACTGGCGCCATCAATAGTGGCATATGACACAGGCACAGGTGGCTCAACAGTGGCTGCTGATAGCTCAAAGGTGGTGTCAAAGACACAGGGGCAGGAAGTAGCAACTCTTGGGTCAAGAGTGCAGGGCCGAGTGACAACTGGGTACACAGTGGAGGTGTAAGTAACCTCAGTGTTCCCGGTGACCCTGGTGTAGGAGACTTTTGTGGCAGGCCTTGAGAGCGGCTTCTGTCTTGGATTGAGGCTACTGTTTCAGGCTTGAGATGCGGGAGGTGGTTGGCTGACAATGACACCTTGGGAGGCCTGTGTATTGGCATGACTCCCTTCAAGTTGGGTTCTGGGTCTGTTCTTGGACCCTCTGGGACGCCCTTGTGGACAGGCTGCCCCGCAGGCTGGTGCAGGAGCAGGTTTGGAATGTGATTGACGGTCCATAAAAATAAAATAAAAATATATATATTAGATTAAATATGTATTTATTTGGAGTTATTGGTTTAGTTGTGGGAAGTTGTTTTCTCTTGATTTATCCTTGAATAGTAGCAGAGTTTCTATATTGGTGATTTGAAGTGAATAATATAGTATACTTTCCAGGTTTAGATGATTTTAAAGATTAATAACTTTTTATGTCTAATTATGGTTAATGAGATTGAATTTTTTATTTGATTCTAGTTGTGGTGGAGCTTCTTGATTTAGGTTGGTGTTTCCTAGTGTGCTTACTGTACATCCAATTTAATTTCCAGTTCCTGCAATTAATATTTGAGTTTACTAGTGGCATTCAAAAGTGATTTGAAATTTGGTTCTTGGATTTGACAATCCTTCAATTTTAAAAAACATAGTAAACTTAATGAAAATGGTTGATGGATTTGAACGCTTCAAATCTGATTCCAGTTAATTCATTTTGTCTGCTTGAAATGCAGCTCAACTTGAACTTTGCAAAGTGTCTATGAGTTCCCGCATTTTCAAATATTCAAATAAATACTCACAAAAATCAATTTAATTAAAAAAGGCCATCCCGCAAAAGTGATTCAAAATTTGGACCAAGGATTTGACAATCCCGCATTTTTACGTTCAGGTTCTGAATTTACATTATGGGGTTGACATCCAGATATTACTTACTGGAGTCAATATTAATGTAAAAGTACAAAGAAACTTACATTTTCATAGTAAGTTATGTTGGTTTTTTGGCTTAGAATTAAGTCTTTGTTCAAATGATGTCAACATTATGACTGTTCCTTTTTAATTTTGCAATTCTTACTTAATAATTCACTATGAAAAATTAGCTTAGTTTTGGAAATGCCCAATTCCGGCGGATAAATACTAAAATAATGTTGAATTACTGAATTTGACAATTTGTTGACATTCAGTAAGTTGGCTTGCAGAATTAGTTGATTCTGGCGGTTGCCCACTTTGCCCTGAGGTAGTTATCCCACAAATAGAAATGAAAACAGTCTCCTTACCTTATGCCAAACAACTGGCCCAACCAGGTGTTGAAGTCACCCATGAAGAGGACAGTGAAGAGCAACTAGCCAAGCTGCTGTGTACAGTAAACGTCTCAACACTGCTAGAATCCCTCAAAGAAGCAAGCCCAGCTGTAGGAGATGTCATGGCTACCTCCCTAGAGAAGTTCAAAGAAATGAGCGTACACCAGATCTCCAAGATTGTGGATATTAGAGAGGACCACCAGGATTGTACCTATATCAACCTGGTAGTTAACAAAACCCACGTCTAAGCCATACTGAATACTGGTGCTCCAGGGAACATCATCTCTTCCCGCCTGATCAAAAAGCTGATGTTTGCTCCTGAATTGGCTTACCATGAGGAATTTGGCACAGCTGGGCCTCAGTCCACTAGAGCAAAGGGAGCCTACTCTTCCCTCCCTCTTTGATTTGAGAAACTAATGGTAATGCCCCTACCATAGTTCTGGAAAACAACAGCTATGACATTCTTATTGGGACTAGCTTCATGGTCCAGTATGGCACTGCAATAAACCATGGAAACCATACATTTGGGATCTTAAGCCACTCCATTCCCATTTTCTACCATGGCAACTGCCCTTCTGACCTGCCCTTACGCTGTCTGCACTACATCAACCTGGAATACACAGATGAAGAACTGCCAGTTGCCTATACACTGCAGAGTAAGAAGGCTAAGGTGCTACCCCTCTTGGTTGGGGAAGCCAAAGGAATCCCGTCTATGCCTCCTGTAATGTGACTATATCACCTGGCTCTCAGGTGATCCACAATACAGGCCTCTTGCTGGCTCTACCAGCTGGCACTCATGGAGAAATCTTTGGCATCCCTAATGCTTCCAGACTAGAACCATGGTTTCACCTGACATACTCATGCCAATCAAGAAGGAAGTGCTCATACTCTTGGCCAACATGAGTCAACAAGCAATGGTTGTCTTTAAACATCAGCTTTTGGCTTACATACAGCTAGAAGAGCATGACAACTTTCAGGAGACTACTCTTTTTGCGGACTTATCTGAGTTGGTTTTACCTTGCAAATAACCACTGGTACTATTGGTCATAAGTTGCAACTCTCTGTCTGGCCTCTCTGAAGAGCAAAAAGATCAAGCCATAAATCTCTTTGCTCAGTATAAGGATGTGTTTGCCAAGGATGATTATGACCTGGGCAAGGCTGTAGATGTTGCCCACCACATTGACACTCAAGGCAGCCCACCCATTAGTTCCAGACCTATACAACGTAGTCAAGCCAATCATGTCATAGCCAATGAGGAGCTTCAGAAACCTATGGGGTCTGGATTACTGGTCCCCAGTAAAAGTCCTTGGGCTTCCCCTCTCCTGATTGTCAAAAAGAAGGATGGCAGCAACCAAGTGGTAATAAACTACCACTGTCTGAATGCTGTTATCAAGAAGGATTCACATCCCCTCCCTCACATTGAAAATACCTTGGACTGCTCGGGTGGCGCCAAGCTCTTCAGCACAATGGATCTTATCAGTGGGTACTGGCAGATTGATCTAACCCCTTCTGACCAAGAGAAATGTGCAATTATTGCTGATCAAGGGCTATTCCAACCCACAAGGATGCCCCAAGGACTGTTCAATACCCCCCACTATCTTCCAACAAGCTATAGATGCAGTGATGAGTAACCTCAAACTCACCAGTGTCCTGGTCTATCTGGATGACATTAATCTATTTTCCTGAACCTTTAATTATCACTTGCAACACTTAGAGGAAGTCTTCCAAAGGTTACTTGCAGCTAATATTAAGCTCAAGCCACACAAGTGTAACTTCTTCAAAGAGAATCTGTTGCTCTTGGGGTTCATCATTAGTCAAGATAGACTCCAGCCTGTACCTCTGAAGGTGGAAGACATTGAGAAAATGCAGATCCCGGCAAATAAGCGGGACATGCAGATCTTCCTGGGGATGATTGGGTACTACCATTAATTCATCCCTAACTTTGCATCCCTGGGCAACCCCCTCTTCCAGCTTCACTGGGCTGATAAGGAATTCTTCTGGAGTCTAGTGTGCCAATCTGCTTTTAATGCTCTCAAGGAAACACTGACTGCAGCCCCCTTACTAGCCTACCTTGACTTTACTAAGCCATTTGTGGTTCATATAGATGCTAGCCTGACTGCAATTGGGGGTGTCTGTGGGGTTCCTGTCCACCAGTCCCCAAAGTGTGTCCTGGATTGTAGCCAGGGATCATCTGGAAGGGATTGTCGTTCTCTAGTAAGGGAAAATGTATCTCAGAAATATGTATAGGGGTCAAAATGGGCTTTTATTCACTCTCAGAAGGAAGATCCCCTTAGAAACCTTCTGGTATATGGCCTGGGGGATCAAGAAAACAATATGTGATTGCCAATAATTGGAGTCCTCCAACAATATCTTGGACTCCTTGTACTTGGTCTTGGACTCCTGCTCCTTAAACTTGGACTCCAGCGCCTTAGAATCAGACTTCTGCAATGTGCTTAGGATCCATCTCCTTATTCTTGAGCTCCTGCACCGTTATCTTGGGCTTCAGCTCTCTTTATATCTTTTGTGGCCTTGGTTGTCACGGTAAGTTCCATAATGCTGGGTATTGTCCGTCCAAGTAAGAAGGCACGGAAGGCTGGAAAACCTGTATCAAAATTGACCAAGTTAACAGATTTAAACCAAACAGTCAATTGAAAATGGGCCTCGGCTGCTCCAGTATGCTAACTGAAACCAGCTCCCCCTTGTAAACTGAAGTTGATAAATTGACGTAATATGAGGGTCACCCAATATAAGCTCATTAATCAGCATGGTTGTCAGAAACTGGTCATACAAGGGTTCTTTGCAACCTGGACTAGATACTTACTTGAAGATGCCAAAGGAATAGGAGATCAAGACTCAGGTGGTATTGCTTAGTCAATTTTTCTGATATATATTGAATAATTTTCCCTGTTTCAACTCTGAGAGTTGAGTCCTTCTAAATTTACTCAATAAAAATCAATTGTCCCAAGTTCTAATTTTAAATTTTAAAAATGCATCCTGTGCTTGGGTTGTTGTGGTATATCCCGTACAATCTAATTCTGAACAGAATCATTTCAGGAAGATGGGGCCAAGCATCTGGAACTTTGTTGTTGGCGCCGCAAAATGTTAATTTCATGCCAGCCAATTTTGTAGCTCCTCTCCCCATTCTAGAAAATGAAAATTGTGTCACTTCTCAATGCCCAGAATTCTACGCTGAAGATGCATTGATGCTTTCCCAGGTCATTTATCTTGGTTTACTCTGGTTAGGATTGATTTTTCTACTTAATCCTGGAGTTTCAATTGGAAATTTCACAAAAAGATATTTAAAGCCGCGTTGGTGGTTAATCATCAATTCTATGTGGATTTGGGTGGTAATTCCCCATCATTTAGAAACGGCTTTATATTATCCAGTGATTTCTGTCACATTGGTATTCCACTTGTATCAGTCCAATCAAGCTTCTGCTAGTGATAAAAAGGCTTCCAAAAGCCTCTCAGCAGAAACTCAAAAGGCCCCAGAAAGTTCCCGTCAAAGACCCATAAAGACCTCCAAAAGACCCTGTAACTTTCTAGCCAGCCTCCTTCTTATAGTGTTTTCCCCAACAGTTCTGACTTAATAATGGCTTTCTTTAAAAGCTTAAACCTTTGTTGCTCACTTTTTCCTATAATAACTTAAGACTACATACTTACTTTCTCAAAAGCTTAAAGTATTAATTCACTGTTTTCTTGCTTATACTTTAAGCTTTTGGCTTTCAACCAATCATATTCATCAGGAAACCTTCCAGAACTCAATCAATGAATGCAGAGCGCAGAAATAGACTATTTTTGAAGTTCCACTGGGATCTAACTAGTAAAATAATTTCCACAGCTCAAACCGCTCAAAGTGACAACTTTTTGCGCACCAAAGTGTTAACCGGTTCATTATTCCAGCACCAGTCTTCCCTGCATTCAACCTAAACCTATTTAAATAGTAGCATACTATTTAAACTGTTCTTTCTGGACCTCTTCAATGTTTTCCCCATATATTTACAAATCTTGTAAAATCTAAGGAAAACATCCCATCAAAACAACTTTGTATCCAGCTCTCATAGCAACATACCTTCATCTATCCTAGGAACTTAATAAATAAATATCTTAACCACACTTCTATCCACATTTCTTCTTAATTTTACTACTAAACCAAGACAAAACATTCTACATTTTCCCACTTTAGCAAATCAATTCAGCAAAATCTTAGCTCATTTCTCCAGACCACTAGTTCTTCACCATCATCTTTGGGTTCTTCAGCCAGCTCTTCAACCACATCTTCCAGCTCTTCAGCTTAACCAGCAAACAGTCCATTTTAGTTCACAGAACAGCTCATTTACAGTCTTTAAACAGCCTATCAGTCCTCTGGCTACTCCTTTATTATGACCAGCTACTTCTGCATCATGATCTTTGAGCCCTTCCACTTATTCTCACTAGGAACCATCTTGGTTCCACCTGCATAATGAACAATTTTGGTTCAAAACTTCAATATGACCCAACAGTCCTTCAAATAGCCTTCTCTGTGATCAAACAGTTCCTCTCACTAGTCTTCTCTGCTGATTCTGTGAACCACCTTAGTTCTTTATCTCAGTCCCTGTTACCAGAACCTGTAGACCCAGGCATGAGTCTACATTGAACTGGCATTTGACTGGGCCCTCACAAGTGGCATTCTACTTAGGCCATCCAACCATAGATCCTCACAGTCTATGTCGTTTTTTTACTCACCCAGGTGATTAAGTCTGGGCTTTCAGTTGCAGTGTAATCAGCTCTACTTCCCAAAGGCCTGATCACACCAAGTTCTGCAGCTGCTTCCCCAAGCAAACCACCTTGGTGACACCTCCAAGCAAATCTATACCCTCCAATGCTCACTCTGGGTTCTCCTCAAAAGCTCACATTGGGGCATAAACAAGGACACCCTACCAGTCTGTTAAGTAGGATGCTTGCTCACAGACCTCCTGTAAGAGTATCAGGGTACGTAGAGCCCTCAGAGCTCTTCCCCTCCCTGGCAGCCTGCGTTACCTGCCAGGGGTCCTAAACCTTCTCCACCTCAAACAGACAAAGTTCCCTGCTAGCTTCTAATTATTCATCCTTTTGCAGCCACAGTTTCCTGCTAGTTGAAGAACTCTAGTCCACAGCAGCCAACATCTTCTGCTGGGTGGAGGCAACATCTGCCTCTAGTAGTCTTTACACCTACTAGCTAGGCCTTACTGTCCCTAGTAGCCATCATTCCCTACTAGGCCTCTACCTGCAACAAACAACCAAACTTTTGCTTGGCCAACATTAGCCCCGCCTGCAAACCACCAAACATGTGGACTGTCACAGTGTCCTCTCTCAACTGGACTCTGAAGGACTCAAACACCCTGTTGAATACTGCTTGCGTACACTCAATGTTCACAGTAGGAACTACACTGTCACTAAATGGGAGTGTATGGCTGTAATATAATCCTACTAGCAGTTCAGGGTGTATCTTCATGGGTTAAACTTTGGAGTGGTAACAGACCATGCCTCCCTGCAGTGGCTGAAGACCCTCAAGGATCCTGAAGGGCGTCTGTTGTGTTGGGCCATTAAACTTCAGGCCTACAACTATTAAATAATTCATCAAGCTGGAGCTGTCCACCAGAAAGCTGACTGTCTCTCCTGCCTTCCTACTGTTGTCTTAGTATCCCCCGTGGCTGAAATTCTCTATGACAAGCTTATGGAGGATCCTTCTTTGTGGAGGGAGGAGTTGGTAGAGATACAGAGGGCTCTCAAGAAGTTAGCTGTTGACACCAAGGTCTCTAAGGGACAACTCCTGAAGCTTTTTGTAGACTCTTGGCTACCTTACATATGTTCATTCTTACACATTGACTTGGTGGTGGCCGCTCACAATACTACTGGTCATGATGGTATACAGAAGATGTTAGCCCTTCTACAACAACATTGATTCTGGGAAGTAATTCACATAGATGTGGTGGAGACTTTAGCCTCTTTCCACGACTGTAACATTGAGCACTCAAAGGTAGCCAAGTTCTAGCACAGACTAGTCTAACCTGGGTTCCCCTTTCATATGGTGGCTATTTACGTAGTGGGTTCCTTGTCAGTCACCAACAGCAAGAACAAGTTTATTATTGTGGATGTGGATCACCTGAACAAATGGGTATAAGCTAAGGCTATCCCTAACCAGACCACCCTGACCACTGCTACGTTTATACTGTAGAACATAATATACAAGCATGGTTGCCCCCAAGTACTGTTGACAGACAATGGTACTGATTTCACCAGTCACATCATTTCCTGCTTCAACCAACTGATGGGAATATGTGGGACGCTATCCACCTCTTATCACCACAGACAAATGGCATGGTAGAGTGCACTAATGGAAGCCTGGTCCAGATACTCTGGAAGCTCAGTCACCAACATGATACTGAATGGGATACCTTCCTGCCTGCGGCCACTTTTGCACATAACATTGGGTACCATTGTGCCACTGGCAAGCCACTCTTCTAACTGTTCTATGATCAGCAACCAGGCCTTCCTCCTTTACTATATTCCTTGGTAAAGCCCAGCCTGGCTGTGTTGCCAGAGGCATACCTTAAAAATCTTTTTCAAACCCTTATTTGCTTGTAATTGGAAGCCTACACTGTAAAATTAAACCATAAGATAAAGGACCTAGAACAATCTGCATCCAAATACCCCACCTTACCTACTTACCTGGTAGGAGACTCAGTCTACTTCTTCAGCAATAGAGGGTACAGCTGTGAATCCAAACTTGCCTCCCTTTGGTAAGGCCCAGTTCAAGTTATCCAGAAGACTGGCCCTGACTCCTATGCCCTTAATGAGCCCCATTCTGGGCAATCAATTACTAGAGTACACACTCAGTATATGTGTGTTGCTCCTAGTGACCAATAGTAAGCCCTAATGAGGACAACAATCCAAAAAAAAAGCCTGATTAAAAAATTACATGGGTTGTTGTCCTGTTTGCAATAGTGATGCACCAAAGTATGAGGAATAAGAATTAAATAATAAGGTGTTTATTGGAGAGTGACAAGGCTCTTCCATTACTGCACCAACTATTCTATCACCTGAAAAGCAGCCAAGAAACACAACTGGTTGCCTACAGATCCAAAAAGCCAATGGCCAAGGATTGGGCAACAAACCTTCACCAAACAAGAGACGCAATTGACCCCAATGTCAAAAGGAAAGGAGACCCCCAAGAAGATACAGTACCACAGGAGACTCTTGCAAAGGGTGTACTCTACTGGGACCTGAACACCCACTCTGTAGAACACAAACAAGGCCCACTCAAGGAAGACCCCCATGTTTCCCTCCTGCTTGGAGTCGCAACAATTGGTCCCCCAAAAGAAAAGTTTGCCAGCCATCACCATTGGCACCAGGTGAGCAGTACCCTTCACTGTGTACAACTTCAACACTTCCTGAAAGGCCCACTGAAGACGCTATTCAAATTTATCAGACTTTCCAAGTGTCTGGTTGGACCTCTGTCACCCCAGGTGCTTCCCAAGCACAAATAACTGACTTCACAATGTTGGATACCTTCCCTTGTTGCAAGGCTGAAAGCACCTGGCCATTGAATTGGAATTCCCTCAACTGAGTCTCCAAGTATTCTTCTTCAGCCCACATGGAGAACCACCAATGTATGCTATTATTTCTTTGCAAACCAGTCCCTGTCACATCTCTGGGATCACTCAAGGCTAGGAACAATGCAGCAAACAATGAGTCTGTTCCCACTAAGACCAACTGAGGCACCTGCAGCTGATCTAGTTAAACACCCAAGTCAATGTAGCTGTTGTCCACATTATGAAGAACTACCTGCTTCCCAGTTGCCTTCTCCACTTCCACTGGCCTTGTACACTGACGCCTCTTGGGAATTACTATCTGCACCTTCTTCAAGGCTCTTCTTGGGACTCTTCTGGAGTGACTGTTCACCATAGCTGCCCTCTTGAGACGCCAAGCACTTTTAACCCTGTTGGCTAATCCAGTGGGGGAAATGTCACAGATCCTGAATGAATTGGACAAATTACTGTCCACTTATGGTTTAAGCACCAAAAAAATTGCGCAATCACACAATTGCCCTATTGCAGCACAATTTAATAAAGATTAACTATGTTTAAAACGCCTTGAAAACAGGTGTTCAGAGTGTATTAAAATTGTGTATCCAGTGCGGGCTTTACTTCCAAGGCTATAAATAAAGTGGTGAAATAATTGCCACTTGCCTCCATTAGGCCAGGCGCGTGAAACCAGTTGTTTTCTTGTGCGGCTCTTTCTGCTGTGATTTTACACTCTCCTCCTTTTGGAAAGTCCTTCTGGCTGCTCCTCCTTTCCCCTGGTGGAAATTCCCCTGGCTTATACTATATGACTGCATCACTATCTAAATAAATATTATTTTGTCTTAATATACTTATATTCTTCTGTCTTATCAAAGGCTGTCACTATACCAACTACAGGTATATGATAAGATGTAGGATCATTGGCTAACTTTTCATAGAAAACAGCACCTCATAATGCTACAAATACAACAGAGGCTACTCCCAAGACTTTGTCTGTGTCCTTATAGTAGGCTGCAGCATTGGCTAGAAAGTGTAGGCAAAGTACAGGCATGGCTTGTCTAGCTTCCTCTAGGCTGAGCTTGCCCATCTTGGGCATGGTCAAGTTGGAAGTAGATTGGTTCACAATAATATTCTGTACTTGGGAGGAGGTCACTGCAGCTGGGTCTTTGCCTTCTGGGGCATCCTTGGAGTCATCCAAAGTCTGGGTCTTTCCCTTCTACATTGAGGAGATTTGGGATGATAGCCACAAATAACAGTAATAAGTGATATTCATAAAAACAAACATACAAGTAGCCCCAAGTGCTAACAGCATCTTGGGGCTCAGGTTACAGAGTTTGGGGTGGATTTACAACCTTTCAGGATACCAGGAGTACTTTGATGCTCCTTCAGGTGAGAGAGGAGCAGATGCAGATACTGGCATAGCCCACCAGATGATTGGACCTAACTTTACCAGGTAGGAGAGAGCCTTTTCTGCCACAGTCCAGGGTTCTGCTGCTGGCAAAACAGAATAAATCAATCCCGTAAGTTCCAGATACAGCACTCTCAGGAATTGGCTACTCTGGCTAGTGGTATCAGAAGTGGGTGAGTTTGAGATGATTAGTTTTGGCATCAGGGATGGTTCCATTGGGATCAAGTAGGCGGCAGAATTATTGTATTTCCAGTTTAAGATCAAGGGGTATAGAGTGATTTCTCTGCTGTCATGTATTATTTGATATGTATCCTTAGAGTCTGGGTGAGTGTACCACTGCAAGTCTTCCAAGGTCCAGGTTTTGTGGTCAGGGTTATGAGGATACTCAGTGAAGTGCACAGGGCCAAATGGAGCATCAGTAGGGTGGTAGTAGACAAATGCTTCTAATTTTCAACTGGCGCTTGGCTTTCAATCTCTGAGGATGAGTAATGGTGCTTAGGTGATTGCAGATGGAATAGTATCAAAAATATATAAGGAATTAGATTGGTGAACCAAAGGTTCATAACAACTTTATTAGTTAAGAATGATAATACAGAATCTTTCTGGTGCTTCTGGTTTATATACTCATTCACATACAGGTGCCTCTGGGCATTCTTCTGATTATATCTGGGTGGCAAGGCTTGACATTTAAAATTCTTTTGGTTGATTGGCTGCTTCATCATCATTTTTCAGGTCTTTGGAAAAAGTTTATTGGCTTGCTGGCAGTCTATCTTTGCCTGACTGGTCACTGGTTCTGGCAGGTTTGGCTGCAGGGGTCATGGGGTCTTTTTCAATTTGATTGCCATTTTGGGACTGTCTTGACAGGCATTTCTGAGGGAAAAAATTGATTAAAAAAGGGGTTCCCAACTGGGAACCCCAAATTACTAAATGGAAGAGTGGACTTGAACCGGGAGTTCTGGGCAGCTAACTTTAGCTTACCCAGGCCCAGTCAACCCCATCAAGGCTTGAGCATAGCTTTTGGAGCCCAGGATGGGCCCTGCAGCTATTTCCAGAACAGAAGTGGTTCCCGTACCTGGTTTATTTGCTTTTTAAAGCAAACCCAGGTGCAGGCAAGCTCCGGCTAGTTGCTCCCCCTGCCTGGTGGCTGGTAACAAGTTCAAATCCCATAGTTAGATTCACAATTGTTACTTTTGTAACAAACAGTCTGTTTTATAACTTTACAAAATCTGGCCAAAAACTTATGCTGGGTCACAAAAGGTGTAATAGAATTTAAGAGCCTGTAAGGGATTCTATCCTTTTCACAAAAAGTACATCAAACTCTGTAAAAATAAACAGACACAGTAAGACCAAAAGAGCATTTTTAAATGCAGAAACAGGAATTAAGAGTAACAATAGTTTTCTTTAATGTAATTGGTTCAAAAATGCGTTTGAAAACAATTAATGAATGTACTATTAAAGATGAAACCAGAAATGAATACAAAAGCAAAAGCTCTAAGCTAGGAGATAATATAAATTCTAAATTAAGATCAAAAATGAAGACAACATATGATGGATATAACAACGGCACTGAAAGTGCATTTAAATTTAGCTCTGAACACCCCAAACTAGCCAATCAAACCCAAAACAAATGCTCAAACCTGCACCAACATTATCCAGGGGAACCAGTGAGCCAATTGTTCCAACAATTTCTTATTCCTATCTTAGCCAATAAATCTATATTTTCAAAAAACTTCTAAACCTTGATTAGTTGATTTAAAAAGGCTCTACACCTAAAAACTCATGAAGCTCATATTCATTGTATGGGCTTTTTTGTGTTTTAGTCAGTTATGGGAAGGCCAAAGTGAACTTTGACACTCCTGAACCAACCCTCACTAATAAATCAGAAGACACTATTTGGTATTGTTTTGGACCACACCGCTGCCATGCCCCATACATATAAATATCACAATTTCCTCCTATTATTCACCCCAAGGCCCCCTGGTTGGTTTTAGGGTATACCAACGTCAATTATCTCTTACACTACTTCACTCCCTTCCTGGGAAGATTCCGCTTATTTGGTCATCTCTTTCACATGTTAATGATAGGGATTCCAGTAGGGTCCACTCTAGTCAAATTCAACTTGGGAGCTCTCCTTCATAATATTGGAGAGATACTTACCAATGAGTGGATCCCTTACAGAACCCTAAACAAAGGAGGTAAAACAAGGTATTTAATAATGATATATTAGTAACTAAGGGAATATCAATATTGGGGTACTCTCCATCAGCAAATTGATACATGTTACTATTAAAAGATTCCTTAATAGAAAATAATAGGTACAACAAGCCCAAGGCTTGTTGTTTAACAACTTCAATTTTTTTACTAGGAAATTGAAAGGATTATTTTAAACTAGGTACTAAACTATAAAAGAATTAAAAAAATCTTATAGTTGTAAAGCTGAAAGTTAAAAATTGGTAAAAATTTGAAGGGAAGAAATCACTTAGAATTTTGGCTTAAAGCCTACTCTTCACAAGCTCTTTATTCATAGTTAAGTTTTTCTAGTTGCACAAATGATGGGCATAGGGGAGCAAAAGCCAAGAGAAGGGGCAACTGGAGAAAAAAGATAGGAAGAAACCTGGAGGAGTAGGGGAACAGAAGCAGCTGCAGATCAGCAACTTCAGCTGGGAAGAGCGGGCAACTACATAACAGGAGTTCAAAAAGGTAACTAGAAATTAAAAATCTTCTAATTCAAAGTAGAAAATGTAAGCTATTTAAATAGCAACAAAAAAGGAGGACAACAACAGCAATTAGAACACAAATTGACATAAAACAAGTTAAAGACTTTAAAATACTAAAATATTAACTTTCTTCATTTAAATCTTCACAATAAAAAAGACTTAATGTAAAAGAGAAAATATAAAGATATTAAAAATCCTGCCCTTTGGGGCAGGGCATGACAAGCTGTATTTATATGCTCTTTGTAAATGCTAGCCTTGTATTGTTTTCTTTTCTTTGGAGCCCTTACTTCTATATCACAAAGGGAGGAGACAGTCTTCCCCTGTTCATCCTTAAGATGCCCAACAAAGAAGTTGTATCTGGGATTCACACCAAAGGAGGACTTTAGATGTTTATACAAGTTTCCCAGGCCAGATGTTGTCTTCATTTCATTTTTGAGAACAGCCTGGTAGCAATTCCATCTTGCCTTTGCTGCTGGCTTGTCCCTGCAGCTGACCACCTTGCTCCCCATCCATTTTGACTCATAGTAGTCAAAGAAGGGTTGGAACTCAGCTTCATGGCTCAAGGAATAAGGTTAATTACAGAGAAGCTCAAATCCTTGGCCAATATACTCAGGCTTAATAAATGCAAGAGCAAAAAACTTCTTGATCAGAAATTTGCATTTATCAGTTTTATCTTGTTGTGTGAGAGAGCTTAGGAGGGTCTTGCCCTTAAGACAGCTATCGACAGACTATCAGTAATGAAAGAAACACCCTTGGACCTTGCCATTGGAGGTTTTTCAAAGGCATTGTATTGGGCTGTCTCATAATCCATGATAATTATTTTGGGGCCAAGGGCTCTATTGTTTTTCTTCTCTTCAGCAGCTACGATGGCTATATATTTATTGTGTCATCAGGATTGGCCCTTTTTGACAGAACAGGATTATTCTCATTCTCAGTGGGAATAGCTTTAAGGCCCTCTTGTTGAATCTTGATGATCTTAGGTATATCTCCTCTGAGGCTCCAGGAATAAGAAAATAGGAAAATTAGAGGACTTTATCATCAATCTGAGCATGCAATACCCACAGCTGATAGAATAACTTAGGACATTTTGCAAATTTCCCATCACAGAGCTAAGTCTCAGTGGCACACAGTTGCTCTAGATTCCTATAGGCAGCATAACATATGATACTGTCTTTTACATCAGGCCCATCATCATGAAGAAAGAACTGTTAATTGTCTTGGGTCATCTGCAACTCAGGAGTAAGGACAAGGTCTTTTAGTTAGGTTGCCCTTTTTCCAATTGGGTTTAGCTCCTGGTGTCTATCACAGATATACTTAACAAGTTGTTCATGATCAGGGACAAATATAAGATTCTCTTTGCTCAAGTTCTTGGTGTACTTTACTTACAGGTGAGTTGCTTTGATGTATTTTAATACTGGGACCATTTTAGCTATGTAATATTTGATCAGTCTCTCAATTAAAGTGGCAGGAGGCATGTAGGTATGTTCCCCCTTTTCCAAGGTAACTTTATCTCAATCTTGGGTGTTTAGGCGTGCTGGGCAGAATCTGCTTCATATGTGAAATTTTTTGCTCTTGCTTCCTTGCTTCTGATTATTGCATTTAAACACATAGCCATCACTGACCATGCTTGGGCCACCTTTGACATTAATGGAAAGAATTTTGGGAATCTATTTGGAATCTTAAAGGAGCCCTTAACTTTGCAAATATTTTGGGCTTTTATTGCATCCCATGGCCCAGGAGGAGCATGTTGAAACCAGGAAAGTATTCATGTTGCTCATCATCTTCATGTTCACTAGGAGAGGGCTCAGGGGAGGACTTGAAGCTTTCCTCTCTTTTCTTCTTGTTTATGGGATCTTTATCTCTATCAGACTCATACCATCTATGGGAGGTGAAATCATAATAATAATCCTTCTAAGAAGCTGAAGGTGTGGGGTTTTTTGTTCCTCTTTTTTAGGATGTCTCTTAGTCACTTTTTTGTAGAAGAAGAAGCCTTAGGATTAACAGTGTCCTTGGAAGTTTTTTATTGGGGTTTTATTAGGCTGAGTTTTTTATTTAACCTATAAAGAAAAGGGGCTATAGAAATAACTGAGTAAAGTATAGAAAAAGGAAAGTTAAAGATGTGTGACTGCACAACAGTCACTGTTGAGTATTTATCCAAATAAATACTCTGAAAATTAAAGTTGTTCTGTTTTTGCTGTTTATTTCATGTAGATAGGTTTGACTGGAATTCTTCAGATAAAGATTCCCAGAAACTTGGTATCTATATTTAATAAAAAATAGAATATGGGTGGTTAGTTAGGCCAGACTAACTAGTAAATTTGAGGCAAGATTGGCTAAAGCAATCTTGGGAACTAGGCATCTCAAAAACAATTTAATTAACCAGGAAGATTAATTAATAAAAATGGGAATATAATTAATGAGGATTTAATTATATTGTTTAATTGCCATTGTCAAAACTGCAGGCTTGACCTGCCAGCAAGGTTCCTACCAAGCGGGTTTGTGACCCGCAATCTGATTATCCGGTCACTTGAAGCCAGACTAGGAAGTCAACTTGAATTACCAAATCCAACAACATGAACAGATGATGATTCTTCCTGGTGGATACTTTGTTTTGGCGCTTGATTCATTATCAGGATCAAGCCACCCCCTTCTTCCATCCAGCTGTGTGATCACCAATCATGTCTCTGTTATCCTTGATTCACATGAACTATATAATCACTATCTCACAATAAAGATTATCATCTATCTTATAAATATTTTCCCATGTAACTCTGCTAAAATAGCACAGTTACAACACCTTGACTTTGTCAAGAAGTTTGGTTAAGGTTAACCATAATTAAACCCCTGAATTGTGGGTTAAAAGCACCGTTTTTGCAAATTTATTAGGCTAAAAGCGCCGCTGCACTGCCTAATTGATTTGTAAAGCGCTGCCCAGTGAATGTTTCAAGTGCTGGGGCGCCGCCTGGGAAAGTTCCTGGGCGCCGTGGTGGCGCCTGGTTTGAGTTTCAAAGTGTTTTAATGGGGTTTAATGCAAAAAACCATTAAATGTAAAGATAACTAAATAAAGACAAAAATGTCTAGGGACTCAGGTTTAATCAGCTGGTTCCCAGTTGGAACATTGATAGCTGAGTTTTGGAATGTGTATATTCCACAAGGTTTTGGCGCTGGGAGCTAAGGAAGCTCCATGCCAAATTGATACATTGAGATGAATGATGTCAGATGACTCCTTCTCATTGTAGGTTAATTCTCATAGGCTGAGAATTACAAAGGATCTTTTAGGTAAAGATCTGGGTTTGGATGACTCAAATGTCATAGACCATATGATATGAATCATAGGTTGATTCAGGAACCAGAGGAGTTTTCAGCCAAATATGCCCTGAATGGTATATAAGCAAAAACAGCTAAATTTTAATAAAGATATATTGTTGATTTTGACGCTTTCCCCTCGATTACCTTTCAATTATTATATCTTTTTTTACTGTTTGAAAGAGAAAAATTTGGAGTACTTTGTGTGGAAACCGCTGCTTCCAGGAAAAAAGTTCCTACAAGTTCTCTGGAGGAATCTTTGGAAAGTCTGGAGGTGACAAAGACTTTTCCACGTGAGTCTTTGGTAGAAGTAGAAACTGCATTCAAAGAATTATACTCTGATTGCTTTGCAAAAGAAGGGACTCCTGCTCAAGAAAATTGAATCTATGTGTGGGATTTGTGAAACCTGCTAGTGGGATTTGCCAAAATTTTACAACAAGTGAAAGCCAGGATAAATTGTGAGATTGAGGCTTTAAGAGCAAGAGAGGAAAAAAAGTGTCAAGATCATGGCTTGTTGGTGGGATGACAATAAAGTGTTGTCCCATAAAATTGCCTCCCTGGAGGCAAAGCTCCTCAAAGCTTTGTCACAGGAAGGTAATGGCAATAAGAGTCAAGGGCAGGATAATGGTAAGTTGTACTGGTTGGACCTGGATATGAAACAAGATAAAGATATACCAAGTTGTGGAGGATTATCATATAGACTATGCAAAAAACCTTCAATATTATTAAGATATTAAGTTCTGAGGCTTCTTATTACAAAAAAGTTGAACAAAACTACATTTAAATGTTTATTATCAACATTTTAAGTGTTGACATGTATTAAAATTTTGATTCTAGACAGTTGGCCCAAAATACTGTCTTAATTCTGACTGTTGACTTGTAGAAAGTTAGCATTATTGAGGTAAATCTCTATGTAAAAAACATACAGTAGTTTTAAAAGCTATGGTGACAACCAGAAATACTTCAGATTTGAACAAAATCCAAGTTGCGTGAGATTCAGGATTCAATTGATTTATAAAATTTCAGTTAATAAATAAACTTTCAAACAAAAAACAAAATTTCACTAGCCCATCATATAAAATTATATAAAACATCAAGCAGTGTAGTTCAAACCACAAACAAAATGAACTAACGCAACAAGTGAGATGAATAGATGCTATTCTGAAGTATATTATAATCCAATCAGGATTCATATGAGGCACCAACAGAACAACTAAAATGAAACAAAATTAGAGCTTTCTAGAAGCAAGATTTCACAAGCACAAAACAAAATGAACTCACACAAGATGTGTAGTGTGAGAAGCCTAAAATAGAAATATAACAGTTTAACAGCCAATCAACAGCTATCCAATTTAGGACCAGATGCATTTTATTCCTTTTTTATGGCTCCAGATTTGTATGGAATGGTTTTGAGAACCTTCCAGATATGGACTCAAGATTACAATAAAAATAAATCATTAAATTTTAAAATTTCTACTTTTAGTGATTTTATCCTAGGTTTTTTTACAATGGTTTTTACTAGCAATATCTCTAACAGCGCCAGCAGCCAAGCCAACAGCAGCCAAGCCAGCTTCAATGGAGGTGAGGCTCAGAATGTGGAAGCACCTGTTTACACCCAAGCCTTTGAGGTGGGTAACAAGGAAGCTGACCTGTACCTGACCACTGACCCCTATGGCTTTGACTTGTTCAGTAGTCACACAGTGTCTAGCTCTGCCCCTGCTCCCATACCCACCCCCGCACAAGCTGCCTGCCAACCAACCAATCTGGATGATAACCTTGATTTGTGAAACTTTCTGCTACCACTCAACCTGCTCCCCTACAGCCAATCAGGATTCAGCTCCCCCAGCCCAGCAACCTAAGCGATGAATCATCACCGCCCAAATTCTCAAGGAAATTGTGGCACTGAATCTGCAGGGTCTGTCCTGGGAACAGATTGCTGCCCAGTTTCAATTTACCTGAGCTACTGTCATGCAGAAAATCAACAACCTTATGAACAGGGGGAATCTGATTGGGACAGCCATGAAGCCCAAGAAGGCCCCCAAGTCACAAATATCTGAGGCATACTCAATCATTCTTGACCTCCTCTAGTGGGACCCCAAGCTTCCCCTAATCCAGGTCTGCAAACAGCTTGCACACCATAACATATGGGTCTCCAAGTGCATGGTGCAGCTCTGGATGCATGGAAAGGTGGCTTCCATACAGGTTCTTATCAATTTTGCCGGCAGCCAATGGGATGGCGCCAAGGACCCCCGTATGACACCGTCATCAAATCAACCTTGGACCAATGCCTGACTAGTCTAACTGATGATGTCATGTTCATCGCCTATTACAATCTATCAATAGCTTTTGATGATTTTGGTGAGAAAGGAAGAGCCATCACTCAAAAAAGAAGGAAAAAGGTCAAGAAGGGGACTTTCATTGGTGCGTTTTTGGCTGTTTCAGCCAAGGGTTTTGTCTACTATCAGGCAAACCCAGAATTCATCAATGGCTACTTGTACAGCCACATCCTTGGTATATTACTCAACTCCTGGGATGGCTCAAATTCAAAGCATCAGGTTTTCTTGAGCCACCAGATGGAGGGTAGCTCCACCACCCTTGAGGCCATCCAGCAACGCGGGCACCAGGCCTTTGTGTATCCAGCTGGCCACACAGATATCCATCTGGCTGATGTCGTCTTCTTTAACATTGGAGATACGCTATGAGAGTGCCGCCCTCAGGCTTTCAACAACCTCTATCTTGGGGTCCTTGACCGCAATTTTCTCTTTGGTCACCAAATAGTGGCTGACTTGTTTGCCCAAATTGTCTTTCATGTGAAAATGGGCAACCAATCACAGAAAGACAAGCACCTTCCACCTTGGGCCACTGCCACCTACCAGCCCATCCAGCCAATGACCAATGAGGAATACGACAAGCGTTAGATGGCAGCCATCACGCAAAATCCTCCTGCCTCCACCCCCGCCACTAACACCCCCCACCTGCAAGCCCAACCCACCCAATCCCAGACCCCCCAGGACAGCAACGCCTCTATGTCTTCCTTCCTGCACTATTCTGCCTCCTAGGCATCACTCTTCCCCACCCCAATAAACCCCCTGTTGCCAAACATTTTCTATTTATATTATCTTTATTTTGAATTTCAATTGTTCATGTTCTCTTTGTTTATAGTTGGTCTTATTCTTTATGTTCAGCTTATTTCTATAAAATCATATATTTACTATACCATGTATCTGGATCCAGAACACAGTTATTTTTAGTACCCAAACACAACCCCTTGTGAAAATATTAACAACAATTTGGTGATCAGCTAAATTTGAATTAGAAAATTATAGGTTAACTGTTTTTAGATAAAGTTGTTACTAATCTGAATTCAAAACCTTAATGATAAAATTTAAGCTAATCAGGAGCCAAGTGATAAAGTGATTGTTGTGACATAAAGGGTCATTCAATAATTCTTTGATACATATGCGCTAATTAACATGATTAGATGGATCTTTTGATATTGTACACCATTGCTGCTGTGGCAAGTTGTTGGTGGACCAGTGCTAACCCAGCAGCTGATTGGGCACTAGTCCACCAACAACTTGCCACAGCAGCAATGGTGTACAATATCAAAAGATCCATCTAATCATATTAATTAGTGCACATGCATCAAAGAATTATTGAATGACTCTTTATGTCACATTAATCACTTTATCACTCAGCTCCTGATTGGCTTAAATTTTATCATTAAGGTTTTGAATTCAGATCAGTAACAACTTTATCTAAAAAAAGCTGACCTATAATTTTCTAATTCAAATTTAGCTGATCACCAAATTGTTATTAATATTTTCACAAGGGGCTGTGCAAAGCGCCAAAAATAATATGGTAATTAAGGAAACAATGCCAATACAAAGCAAACAACACATATTAAGTTGAGCGTAAAACATATACACAATGGGTAAAAAGATGGGGTAATGTAGTAAATGGGAAAACAAAAAGGAATAAACAAAGAGGCAACAGTATCAAAATAATACAGAATTTATTGGGGCAAAAGCAAAAACATATGAAATGGTTAGTAAAAAATCAATGAGAAAATTAGAGAAGCTGCTAAAAGACCTCAACTCAGCAATTGCTGAAATTAAAGAGATTGACCGCAAGGTCAAAGCAAGAGTTAAGTCTGCCGTCCTTGAAGGGGACAAAATAGATAAGGTGTCTACCAAGGCACTCATGGCCAAGATTCCAGACACCCCTGAAACAACAATTGGACGGCTTTTAAATGTCCATAAGCACATTGTGGAAGGCCTTTGATTCAAGTCCTTTGCCCTCTCTGCGCCGTCCATCTGGGTTGACAGCCCAGAGATGTATGAACATCTCAAACCCGCAAAGCGCGCACAAACCGTGGACACTAAAGTGCCAGCACAATTACTTGCGCCAAGAATGGCAAAGCCTGCTGAAGCCGCCGGCAAGGAGTAACCCTGTGAAGGTAATCTAAAAAAATAAAATTAATAACAACTTCAAAATACTTACCTTTTTTAGAGAACATTGATGATGAACTCCTCTGGGTCCTGGTTCCTTTTGTCCTGCCCATTTTCTACTCAAATTTTGCCACTCACATGGCAAAAAAATTCTATCTTCCCCCTGTCTTGCAGGAGCTCAAAGACAGGGTCCTTGGGTCCTTTCCAATGTTGCAGGAGGCATTGGCAGAACTTACACATACTGAGGGGACATCCGAGTGGGCAGTTACTGCCTACAAGGATGCCCAATTGGTCCACATTGACCCGGTATTCTCAGTGGAGTTTACTGTGTAAACTCCATTGAGCTTGTTTGGGATATCCTGGCAATGCTCCCATTCAAGAATCTAGCAGAGATGGGCCAGACCCATGTGGCTGCTTGCTTCTGCTACCCCTTGGAGCACACAATTTCTTACCTGCTGGACAACTTTGGGCATGTGGTGGAAAAATTGGCTGTTGCAGACGCAACAGCTGTCAAGAAGACAAAAATCCTCCTTGCCAACTGGGTTGTCCTGGAGTGCTGACAAGACAGGGGTCCTTGCAGCCATGGAGCTGACCTTTGCAAAGACCAAGCATGAAAAGAAGATCAGTGTGGTTTTCAATAAATTATGCAAGTTTACAGAAGCCTTTGCTGAGCAAAGGCTTCATCTGGTGGTTTACTCTGGGTATCTATTCTACTTTGGAATGGGCGCCAGCATGGAGTATTTTGATGGGGTTCTCCTGGGAATCAATGAGGCCCGGCTTGCACTTGACAAGAAGAAGGTCCCCCTGTATATGAATCAATGGACCACGTGATACAAGACGCCCTGGTCCTGGCCGGTATCTATGGGTTTGCAGTCCCGCCAGAGAAGCTGCTCCTCCATTTGCACCTGATCCTACTCCCATTTACCAGCAGGCGGGAGTATTTTAACCAGGGTGTATCCACCGTCCACAGTGTGGCAGTGGAGGTTGTGCACCACCTCCATTGCAGGATGGGTACATACAGAAGAACTCACTACAGGCACTCTTAATAAATTATCTCTTCCAATAAATTTCATTAAAATTTATATTATTTTTATTATAATAAAATTTTCTAATTCTTTTTTTAGCAACAAGATTTGCAAAATATATCCTAGAGAAGGTCTTAATAAAAGCATAGTAATATATGTCAATAAAATCTACTTCTAATTTGTACATGTTACATTTAACTTTTTTAATTTTATTTTTATATTTATTTGCCAAAAGTGATATTAATGTGTTTGCTTAATCCAGTATCAAGCATTTGGGATACCCTTAGATGACACAATAAAAAATGATTTTAAATAAATAAATTACTAACCTTCATTGATGGTCCTGCTGAATGTGATTGCGGGCTTGGAAACATCTAAATATAAAATGATAATTAATAAATCTTGAATAGTAAATTAGAGAATATAAAAAAGGTGGACAAGCTAAGCCTTCAATTGATTGGCTGTTTGGCAAGGCAAGCGGGGATGAACAAATCAGTGTGGCCATAGAATTTGGTTACGGTCTCAGCTGGGAGGGTGTGGATCCCGTCCTGCAGCAAATTAAACAGGTCTTTGGACCCAGTTGGGGTTCCTTGCTTGATGACTTGCTTGAGCCACCCAAAGACTTCCTCAATTGGATTTAGGAATGGCAAATAAGCAGGGAGGAAGAGAAGGCGCAAATTTGCCATGGCCAATCTCTGGGGGCCCACCGCAATGCTGGTGCCAATTATTGGGAATTCCTCAAGAATGTCAGCCACTTTTTTGAGACCAATGTTGCCCAACACAATGACATTGGTGAATCCAGGGCTTGTGCGCCTCAGGAGCTCCTGGACCAATCAGAGAAATGATAGGAAGGTCCGGCTATTGTGAGATCCCAAAATCATGTGGTATAGCTCAACCCCCTTTGGACTGAGGAGAGCCACCATTAAATAGGCTGTGGCACAGACTGCAGCACGCCAAGCCATCCCTTCATTTGAGCCTTTGGGGACATAGCCATATGCATTGCACATAGACAAGGCAAATGCTGATTTTTCAATATAGTTAAATTTGACTGTCCCCTTGGCTTTGAGGGAAGTGTACGCCTCTGCGTAGTTTTTCCGGGTCTCAATGTTGGTTGGGCTATTCTGATTGTAAAGAGATACCCCAAGCTTTTTCCACGAAAAGTGCATCTTCTTCAGCAAATGGTAGTAAAAAGAAATGGACTCCTCAACCCCAAAAATGGACTTGACCATCACCTGTATAATTACCAGTTCAAGATGGCAGTCCCAGGTGATTTACTGGCAGATTGCCCATTTGTGCTCCTTGGTGAGCATGATGGAAACGTGCATGGATTTCTCTGCAGCAAGGACTCAACCTGTGTTAATGAACTTGTTGAAGGTCTTGGAGGCGTACTTGGGATCCACTCCAACAAGGGCCGCGGCTGCCTTGTAATTGTCTGATTCACACATTAGCTTAAGCAGGATTATGTGTTTAATATCAGGGATGCACTTATGAGTGTTTTTTTAGCGGTGGGGATTGACTTGTTGGCATTGGGCACAACACAGGGCATGGGCACCTTGGTGTAAAATGCAGCAACTTTCTTCAATACTAACTGTCCCTCATCAGTTCTGAAGGACTCAGGCTCCTTGTCCTCTTCCTGATTGCCATCACTGACGTAGGGCTTGTAGCTAGTATCAAGTACAGGCTTCACCTTCTCCAGCATGACTGACGGGACCAACTCTTGCCAGTACACAACGTCAAACACATATAAAGTAAGTTCTACCTCCTTGTTTCTAACTTTCTTTGTGGTGGTGACCTTGGTGGGCTTCTGGGTCAGCTTGGGGACCCAAGGGTTGATGCTCTGCACCCTATCAGCTTGTGCTACTTGAACTGGCTGTGTCAGTGCAGCGTCACTATGGAACTCTCCTCTCCTGTCTCCTCATTGAGTAGGCACTTGGGTTGCACTAACTCTATTCTTTGACCTGTGGGGGAAACCACAGCGCACAACAGGTGTATTGGTACTCTGTTGTTGTGTTCCTTCCATTTTAAAATTTAATAAAATATTAAATAAATTTCAATTAAGTTACTTCCTAATTTTATTTTTTGCTTTTATCTGAATATGGATATTTAATTAGAGTTTTTCCTACCAAATATCCTAATTATAGATTTTTTATTTCTTAATTAGTTGTTTTTGGTTTTACAACGCCCATTTTAGAATACTCAAAAAAATCCACCCATTTTCCTAGATTTTACTGCCAAATTCAAACACTCAACACAATATTTTTAAAATTTATGTTTCAGATCTTGTGTCTTATTTTAGGTACCTTGGTATTAATAAGGAGCACCTTTTGGGGAAGCTTCAAATATGGATTTAAGAAAGAAGAGAAGTATATTTTATTGGATAATACTTTAGACTTATATAGACTTGGCTGTGGTAGGGATTTAGTTGAATCAAACCTAGGGGTTGTTCATGTGCAAGATGGGTTCAAGCCACTGGATACTTGGACAGTCATATGATATTCCTTGGTTACCATTTTTGGTATGTCAAACGGTATATTAGAAGGGCACCAAATTGGGCAATGGCTGGATGTTAAGTAAGTTGGTGGTAGCCAAAATGCTTGTAAATCCAGACCCTCAACACACCCCCTTAAGTGTTACACTGGTACATCAGGAGGGGGCTTTGTTTTCACGGTTGTTGCCTGATGTTCCTGGAGCTATTTACTAGTTGGAACCAGTCTGGTCAAGTGTTCTCCTTTACTGAGGCAGAGACAGGTTCTGTGGTATTTCTTGATAATTGGGTTCTTGGCACTTTGGAATTTTACTAGGTAAGTGTTGTGATCTGTTCTGTACTTGATGATTCTTCCTGGTCCCTGGTGTACTGAGTCTAGTTTCTTTCTGTTGCCAGCTAGAACTCAGATGGGGGAGTTTATAGTGTCATTACTGTACTGTTTTAGCAGAGTTACAAGGGAAAAATATTTAGAAGATGGATAATAATTTTTATTGCAAGATAGTGACTATATAGTTCTTGTGAGTGAATGGATAGTAGGAACATGATTGGTGATCACACAGCTGGATGGAAGAGGGGGTGGCTTGATCCTGATAATGAGTCAAGCGCCAAAACAAAGTATCCACCAGGAAGAATCATCATCTGTTCATGTTTTTGGATTTGGTAATTCAAGTTGACTTCCTAGTCTGGCTTCAGGTGACCAGGTAATTGGATTGCGGGTCACAAACCTGCTTGGTTGGAACCTTGTTGGCGGGTCAAGCCTGCGGTTTTGACAATAGGAAGTGGTTCCTCTGTGGAGGTTACCTTTTGTGTCTTGAGCCTCTTCATTTTAGCTATTTTTGCTTTGAGGCAGATGTGTTATAGGTTTGGTGCTTGCTCTACTGTGGGATGTTTCCCTGGGGGATCTTTATGTATGGCTGTTTGTTGTGGGTGATTATTTCTGGTTTGTACCTGTAGGTTAGCTCAAACGGTGAATAGCCTGTTCCTTGATGTGTGCAGACTTGGGATACTAGTAATGCATGTTTCACATATAGTTGCCATGCATCTTTGGCTTTGCCATCCATTATTTTCTCTAGGGTCCTGATAAGGCTGCCGTTTAGGTATTCTACTCTGCTGTTGGCCTGTGACCTGTACAGAGAGGTTGTGGAGTGTTTAATGTTTTTGGATTTTAAGTTGTTATTTACTACGTGACCTGATAACTCTGTTGCTCCATCAGTTATGATGTATTCTGGAGTGCTGTATTTGGCTATGATTGCTTTGTTAATGAAACAGTTGATGATTTCTGCATTATGGTCCTTTGTTGCTCAGCAGATGGGCCGGCATGTGGCAAAGCTGATAGCTACAATTAGGAAACCTTGGTTTGTTTTTGTTTCTGGGAAGGGGCCCACTACGTCTAGTCCCCAAACCTTGAATGGTTCAGGGTCCAGTACTGGGTTGACCGTTGGCTGGGGAGCCTTTGTACTGGTGTATTTCTCACACACTGTGCACTTTTTCAGAACATCAACTATATCCTGCTTGAGGTTGGACCACCATACTATCTCTTTTAATGTGAGGTAGAGGTTGTTAGCCTTTGTATGTCTTAGTAGGCAGTGATGTCTTAATATGGTGTCAACTCTTTGTGCAAGTGGGATGTACAGGAACATTTTTGTTGTTAATGATTTTATATACAGTGCCATTTGATATATAGAAATAATTTTTGTTCCTTACTAATGTATTGTGGATCAGTTGATGTGTTGAGGGATCCTTTACTTTTGTCTTGTACTCAGTGTTGTATAGGTTGGTCCAGTCAGGGTCCAGGTGGTCAGGGTGATCCTCTCTTGGCTGGAATAGCCTAGAGAGAGCATCAGACGTGACCAGCTCTGCCCCCATTTTGTATTAGATGTCCAGGTTAAGCTGTTCAAGCAAGGACATCCATTTGGCTTGGCGCCGTGCAAGTGCGTTCTGAGTTTTGAAATAGATTAAGGGTTTATGGTCAGTTAGTACTTAGACATTTAAATGTCCTTCCAGATAACATCTCCGTTTCTTGCATGTGTGGTATATTGCTAGCAATTCCTTATCGTGTATTGGGTATCTCTGCTCAGTATTAGTTAGTTTTCTGCTTTTGTAACATACTGGCAGGAAGTCTTGCTGCCCTGGCTGGTGGATGCGCAAGACTGCGCCAATGGCAGTATCGCTGGAATCTGACTCAAGCTTGTAGTACCCATTATTGTTAGGGTATTGCAAAATTGGTGCTTTAATCAAAGCTTGTTTTAATAATTGGAAATTCTTGTCACATTCTTGAGTCCAGATGAATTTCTTTTTGGCATTACCCTTGGTTAAGTCATTGATTGGTGTGGTTAGTTTTCTGCAGTCTTTGATATACTTCCTTAGGTAAGCTTCCATACAAGAAAGTATCTAACTTGTTTAACAGAGGTGGGGCGTTGCATGTTATTTATGGCCTTTATTTTGTATGGATCTGCTTTGATGCCACTGTCAGAGACAATGTAGCCCAAGAACATGAGTTCCTTTTTCATAAATTGGCACTTACTTGGTTTTGCATAAAGTTTGTGCTTTGCGAGTCAATTGAGTGTCTTGCAGACATGCGTGAGGTGTTCCTCTTTTGTTTTTGAGAATATGATGATATCATTGAGGTAGCATAATTTATTTGAGAGACCGTTTAGTGCTTGGTTTATCATGGTGACAAACGTTGCAGGAGCATTGGTCATCCCAAAGTTCATTACCCTACACTCAAAGGATCCAAATTGTGTACAGAACGCAGTCTTTGGTATGTCCTTTTCCTTTACTTCAACTTGGTTGTAACCTGGGGTGAGGTCAATTTTAGAGAAAAATTGGGCTCCAGAGAGTCTTATAAACAGATCTTCTATAAGTGGAAGAGGGTATTTATTCTTTACTGGTCTTGCATTTAGTACTCTGTAGTCAGTTACTAGACGCAGAGTGCCTTACTTTTTCTTTACAAAGAACACTGCTGCCCCATGGGGATTCAGACGGGTGAATGAATCCTTTTGCTAGATTGTCCTCAATGTGTGTTTTGAGGGTTTTGCTCTCCATGGGAGAGAGTCTTTAGAGGGGTGCAGGTTTAGGCATGGCTTTAAATAGGTTGATGCCATTTTTGACCTCCTGTTTGGGGGGTAGCTCGGTGAGTTCTTCCTTGAATACATGGGTGTATTCATTTAGGAGTGCCGCAAGTTCTGGGCATTGGATTTTGGTTGTTTGCATGTTATTGAATTCATTGTACCTCATTATGTGGAGGGTACTATCTTTGGTTAGATGTTCTGAGTCATCTTGGTTTATGACCTGGACAAATACTATGTCTCTTAGAATAAGGTCATTGGGTTCTTTGAGGATGTTAAAATTGACTCCGTTGCATTTGATGGTCATGGTTTTTGTTTTCCAACATACACTGGGGTTCACTTGGGTGAACCATTCCATGCCTGCTACATTGTCATAGTTTATGTTGTTCATGATGAGTCCTTTGATGGACTTTTGTATGCCTTGGAGGTCAATTCTGAAGGAAGTTCTTTTGCCTTTGAGTAGAACATTTGATTTATCTGCCATTATGGTGTATTTGAAGTTGGATTTAACAACTGGTATTTTGTACTTGGTTACAAAAGGTTTGCTAACCATAGTGTGTTGTGCACCAGAGTCAAATAAAATTTTATTTGTATGAGATTTATAAGTATATGAGTAGGCAAGAAGTTGTGAGCAATCTTTTATTTTTACGTTCATAAAAATGGAGGATTGCGGGACACGTGGGATGCGAGCAGCAAAGTTTGTGCCTTGGTACAGTTTCTTGTCAAGTTGGGGGGAGAAAGGGGCACTTAAGCCTGTTCCCCCTCCTCTTTTCCCTGTTCCTCTGTTTTGAGATCTTTGAGGTCAGAGAATGTGGGGTCATATTCATAGTGGGTTGCTATTTCAGCATTGTTAACTTTGGTGGTGTCCTCCTTCTTGGTACAGGAGTGGTTTGCGCTTTGGCTATGATTGTGTCAGGGACCCACTTTGAGGGAAACAAGCCCCCAAGTTGGTGAGCCAAGGCCCCTAAATTAAGCCCTGCAATGGCTGAACCAATGGGCACTGTAACCATGGCAAGGTGGCCCAAGTGACCAAAGTATGCAAACCTTCCCATCAGGGGATTAAAACGACCCAAAAGGTAATATCATACCATGTACAACAACAAATAGAATGACGTGTGAGGCCGTACCAACAAGGGTTTGGCAGGTGGAGGAGTAGAATGGCGGCCATAGTGGAACTTTTGTCCCCAATAACCAGAAGGATACTTGAACCATCCCTTGGCCAAGGACTCCTTCTGATGGGCATCATTTGGTGAGGAGTTTTGCCAGTTGATAGTGGGAGTGGGATTCTCAAGACCTTTTACAGTTGTAAAAAGAAAGACTAGAAACCACCACAGGAAATAAATCCCCTTCATGGCTTCAAATAAGTTTATAAGAAATGGATGTGACAAGATAGGATAAGAAATATTCTTTATTGTTGGAACATTTGAATTGAAGGAAAGTTTGGAACTTATATAGCTTGAAAACAAGGCTAAATATTTGAGAGGAGTTTGAGAAATGAAGATGATTTACCTGAGTCAATCATTTTAAAAGCACCTGTTTAAGAGCAACTTAAATATTTGATTAATCATTTTCATATTGGCATGGTGTAAGCAGAGGAACCAAAAAGATCTCACAATGGTCAGGCTAATTAAGCGGTGTATACAAAGAAGATCAAGTATCAGAGGGTACGGAGCTTGGCCTAAAAGCAGAGAGAGCGGGTCACAGATTGACTGGAAAGCTCTAAGCAGCCAATCAGATGCAGAGCGGTAAGTGACGTTTACAATCTTAATATTAACACTTTCAAATTTGAAAGGCATTTTGAAAGCAAAAACCTATTGAATTAAAAGGTAATAAAAAAGTAAATCAAAGGTTTGTGATAATATTGTACTAACAATACATTCATTAGTAGCATCCTGGGTTTGAATCTTGTTCTGGAAGGGTTTTCAATACCCAATATGATTGTTAAGTCTGTTGTGTTGTGTCTTTGACTGGGTGTATTCAAAATATTTGTTGTTGTGTTGGTTTGAGAATATGTTTTTGCCAAAGTTGTCAATAATATTCAGGTAGTCAGGGAAAGAATCCCTGACAGATTGCCATTGTTGCAATTGGAGTTTCCGTTGCTATGATTGGTATTCTGGCATTTATTGCCATTGGAGTTTTCTCTGCCATTGCTGTTTGAGGAGTGATTGCTGTTGTGTGCAGAATATTCCATTTTTGCACGTTTTCCGCGCGCTTGGCTTCTGCAATGAGTGCGGGCATGGAGGTGTTGGCCTCTGGGCAGATGAGGGCAGCAACAGAGGGTTTCATTCTGTTGATGAATGATGCTCTGGTGTGTACGTTGTCTGCTTGTGCTGGGTTTTGGATTTTGCGGTGTATTTACTCAAATTCATTGGCGTAACCTGTGATTTTGGTCTTCTGAGGAAGATTGCTGAGCTGTATTGCAATGTCTTGGAGGGATTTGGTGACGCGGAAATTGTGTGTGATGTCCACTTTGAACTCTTCCCAGTTATTAAGCTGGTCATCAGTTTGTGAGCCAACCCAGGTAGCAAACCAGTTAGCTGCGGCCTTGTACAGGTGTTTGCTGGCTTCCTGGACCCATTTTTTGTGGGAGATGTGGCCAGCACTGAGTTTAGCGGCTGAGTGGTCTAACCAGTTGATGACGTTTTCTTTGTTTTTACCAAAGAGCTTGTTGATACCAATGTGTTTGGTGTTGGTAACTTCACCTGTGATAGGTGGTTGTGCGTTTGTTTGTGGTTGAAGAGAGCAACTGTATTGAATTATCTTGGTGCATGCTTTAGGCATGACCAGACCTTCAAATACGGTGCATCCACTAGGCATATCTTTGTCAATGTTGTGGGCACGGAAGTAGTTTTCCAGGTCTCCTGGGATGTGGCCTGGTTGAGTACGTGAGCAAAGGTGGGCAGGTTTTGGTCAGTCATTTTCTCTTTCATGGGTGTGGTCAAAAAGTTGTAGCTGCTACCAGTGATAAGGAGCACCTTTTGGGAAAGCTTCAAATATGGAATTAGGAAAGAAGAGAAGTATATTTTATTGGATAATACTTTAGACTTATATAGATCACGCTGTGGTGGAGATTTAGTTGGATCAAACCTAGGGGTTAGTCATGTGCAAGATGGGTTCAAGCCACTGGATACTTGGACAGTCATGTGATATTGCTTGGTTATCATTCTCGGTATATCAAATTGGTATATTGAAAGGGCACCAAATCAGGCAATGGCTGGATGTTAAGTAGGTTGGCAGTAGCCAGAATGCTTGTACATCCAGACCCTCAACAGTATCATTCATGATTACAATCCATTGCACACACTGAGTGAGTGATTTTGTTTACATAGTGAGTTGCTATTGTGTTTCGTTTTTGGTTTGAGTTTTGACTCACCTTGCTTGGGTGTATTTTGTCACCAATTCACATAGTAAATATATGTACACTGAAAGTCAACTCACACCATTTTGTTTGTGAATCAATGTATTTCAGATTGTTTTTGAATGGTTTTGCTTTACGCGTGAGCTCTTTGTTGCTGTGTTGACTCATTTTGCCCATTAACGCCAATAAACCCTGTTAACAGAGTGTATATTTTAACCTGAAAGTTGGATTTTGCTTAAATCTGAAATCATTTTTGTTTAAATCTGGGGTATTTTTGGTTGTCACCATAGCTTTTAAAACTACTGTATAACTCTTAATTAAATTAAGATTGGGTTTGAAATCTAGTCTGAAAATAGGCTATTTGGGGTTTAGGCTATAATAAAGTTATATTCATATAACTTTTAAATACTAATTACTACATATTGTAATAAGTAATTTTATTATTATTATTTAAAGTTTTGGGGTTCTAAGCTTACTATTCTGTAAGTTGAAATTGTTAAGCTGTGTCTTTTGCTTATTAAACCAGTGAAGGTGATAACTTTGCCAGTGTCGGCCTTCTTTTATAGTGGAGCTACTATCAAATCTTGCTTAAATTATGTCATTGTGTTTGCTTAGCTTATTCCCCTTGTCTCACTTTTGCTTTTGTGTTGGGTTTTCTTTGTGTCAACTTTAAATGTCACAATATAAATCCTAGTTTTAACCTATACAATCTAGCTTAATCCAATATTTAGGGGTTAACCAGAACACGTATAATGGTTTCAAAGCTATAATAGACCACTAATATAATTTAAATCAAAGCTTAAAATTTTACTCACTATATGTCAAACAACTATGAAACAAAGGGCCAAATACAAAAATAAATGGCTTATTATAAGTGAAGATATTCCAGATTAATGTATTTTTTATTAAGAAATATAATAAACTGTTAGTTTATGCTGACATTGTGTAGATTCATTATTGAAGTCAGGCTTAAATTATTATTATTGTTGCAACATCTTTGATTACTCCCTCTCAGGAAAGTAATTCCTGAATGATTCCCAACTAATCATTAAGTCAGTGGCATGTTATCATTCACCCATCTATTACAGGGATGAAACATTTTGAGCCCTAAGAGGAACACCACTTGGACAAGCCCCATGAACACCATGATGTGCATGGACATGTGGCTTCTCATGATACTATATAATACTCTAAACTCATATCAAATAAAGTACCATTCTCTTATTAACTTTCCCCTTTATCTCGGCCTATATACTTCTAAGAAGTATGTGCTTGGCAGCAGCTAAATCGAGAAATGGTGATATGAACTGATTTACCAAGGCCGAAGCCATTAGATCGAAAATATATCGGGAATAGATTAGAAATCAAGAGGTTGGAAGCAAGGTAGCCGCCAATACTGGTGATTTAACTATACCGATGAAAAGTCGGTACCTCGGACACCGTTGGATCTTTTCCAGGGGGCTTGGCTTTAAAGTTCCGGTTGGGGTGTCTCGGACAGGGGTTGATGACTTTGAAACGAGATATGAAGCTTGGGAAGTTTAAAGAGCCTAAAGGATACCCAAAAACATTATGCAGGCCTGTTTCAGTGTAGAAGTGCAGATCTCACGATTCAAACCCGTACTGGATCTGAAGCCTACGTTGTCTTTACAACTCGGCCATTTCTCTCGTTGAAATGCCGAACTGTGTATACATTTAAGAATAGGTAGTTGGCAGCTTTTGTTTGGACTCATTAAAACACAAGGTTAAGCATTATTCGACCGATAATCAATAGTGGATCTTGAGTTGCATAGATACAATCCTTAAAGTATATTGGATCAAAACAGCTTTATCTCAAGGCAAAACAATACTTAAATCAGATTCAATATGAAACCATGTCAGAGCGGACGCGAGAGACAATTAAGTAAGTGAGAAAAGACATAGCGGAGATAGAAATAAAGGTGAAGTGATAGTCAAAAGGAAATGAAAGCCCATTACTAAGGGACCAGGACCAGAACAGACCACATAAGTAAGGCCCAATACCACGCATCAGGGAAGACAATGCCTGTGATATGCCGTTGATCTTCCCTAGAACCTGCTTAGATTCACAGGATTCAGGGAGAAGGATATTGAAAGAGGTGAAAGCAAGCATATCACAGAATGTTCGGATAACATACATCCCAACAAGTACAGCCCAAGCTAGAATAGGCTGGTTGCGGTCTCTGAAAATCTTGACGGTGGGCATCATTAAAAAAAGAGGAACGTATAAAAGAAATGACCAACGCAAGAGAGTCAAGGCGCTAAATTTTCTTTGTAGTTTGTTGTACAAGCCAAGCTGCATAGCGACAAGGACCACTCCCATCATCGAATTCAATAATCCAATATCACTTGCCTGATAGTCAAGTCCGCCATCAGAAATATGAGTAGCTGCCCAAAATGGGAACAGTTCTTCAATTATAGTATCAATCAACGACATTCCCATAAAAGATTGAATCAATAGCCAAGTTCCTTTAGATATTTCGCATGTGTCCTTTTGATGTACTGTATCTTGCATCACATTTGGGGCAGATTCGATCGACCCAACCTGGTCCTCAGAGGGGATATCATATGGGAGTATAACAGAAGATACGGCCGAATCAGAAACTAAAAGAGGAGTAGTTACACTCAAAGTACTATCCGATATAGACGATGTTTCTTCCAAGTAAAAGAGCCCAAAAACCAAACTGATTGCGCATAGTGCAGAAGAGACAAAACATGGCAAGAAGAAAGGGTATTCCTTAAAGAAGTTGCTATTTCCAAAGAGAGATGGGAAATTATCCACAGGATAAACAAGGAAACCACCCAAAGCAGGGCCAATTATTAAGCCCAAACCGAAAACCATAGAGACGTAATTGAATGCTTTGGCTTTTGAAAAATAAGTGCCTTGCCTTAATGCTTCTCACCTCTATTGGACCGATCAGTCATTTCGCCAACCATGGACTTCAAAACACCTATGTTTCCATTGAGAATGCCTGCCATAAATCTAGTTGTCATGGCCCAAGGCAAACTTTTACTCAATCCAAACAAAAACATGGCCATCATGGTTCCAAATAGCCCAAATATCAAGACAGGTTTTCTTCCTACTCTATCAGATAAAATACCCCAAGGAACACCTTGAGGCTTTTGAGTAAAGGGGCTTAATCAAAATATTTTACCACTTAAAAAGGCACCAATAGCAAAAGAGGCAGATATCAAACCTGCATAGTAAGATATCATCCGGTCATCGTCAGTAATGCCGAAATCCCTAACCATCTAAAGCACCGAATCAGGCAAATATTCGCATGGTTTAGGGGTGAATATAAAGAACTGGCTTACAAAGTACTTACAAAGTAGACAAAAGGAAACAGCAGCGTGAAGGCGACCGGTTCGCTAAAACGTATACACAGCAGAATAAAAAATTGAGGGCTTGGAAGGGGAGTTGACGATGTTTGGTAAGATTCAGCCATGGCAACCTTTAGCAATACAATTATAAAAACTTTTATGGATTATCTTTTGAAACTATTCCGGCAAGTATGAAAGGAACTTAGCGTTTGAATCTTTTAAAAATGACCAAAAAGTCAAGAGCAAACAAAACATCATTGTACAAAGGATCAGCCAGCCCCTTGTTTTATAAGGAATGCAGGTGTTAAGGTTGTCCTTGTTATTTTTAAATGGATCCATGCGTGACTTCATATTTTCCAAAGTGGGCAAATTCAGGATCATTCTCAAAGCCGTTTTCCAATAAGAAAAGGATTTCGGCCAGCCTGAATATATTGTTGCCCCCAACTCCCTAATGGCCGCGTTACTTTTTAACGCCGTCTTTGAACTCAAATAAATTTTTGTTCCCTTCTAAAAAAACGGAATATATTGTTGCAGTGAACAACAAATAATCAATGTTAGAGGCAAGAGAGAAACATTTATTTTCACAATTGCATGGTATTTAAGGAAGTGGGATTATTCGAATAATTAACGAATATTCAATAGTTAAACTTCACCTTAACAACGTGCGACATCCTTGAAAACGAGACACGATATTAACATGCCAAAGATTGACATGAGATAATCAGGGCTAAGTATCCTTTTCTATCTATTTTAATTGAAACTTGAGCTACAATCTCCATCAAATTATCTGGTAAACCCCTAAAATAAATGAAAATCCAAAAACTGCAGCTAGTATAACCCGTCATGGAAATAGGATCATTAAAACTATCAGCTTAAAAAGTAAAGGGAACGTGATTAGAAGTAAAAATGAAAAAACCAAATCTTAAGAAGTTTGCCCTAAAACGTATTTATTCAATAAAAATATCTCATTATACCTAATACTTCGACCAGTTTCTGGCTCTGGGTTTCCGGTTTCAAAGATTTATTTTATTGTTGCAATATTATTGGTTCCGTTTTAGCTGCAGCGGCTTAGAGCCGAAAGCTAGCCGGGGCTGAGCCAGAGCATCCCTAATCGTGAGTCATTGATATACTAGTTTTATCAGAATCCATTTATACACAAGAGGCTATGGCTTATATGTGGTTCTCATATGAACCGCTTGTATTAATGCATCCCATTTATATAAAAAGTTACTGCGTGACCTCTACAGCCTTCTACTTTCATATTGATAGCTTGATACTTGTTTATTTAAATCCTCAACTGGGTGTTCTCAGCAGCAGCTAAAATGTCTGGACCAAACCAAACTTCACCAACTCCGCTTCCTAATCCGCAACTATTCATTCTTTTATGTATCCGTTTTGGAGAACCGATAGCTTTTACTTTGCTATTCCCTTTTGTTTATTTTGTAAGTCGTTTCTTTACTCAAATCAAGCCACCATCTCATTCTCATTCAAATATTTCTAGATGGTTAGAGATTTTAATATAACTGAAGATGAAAAACTGATAGGGTATTATGCAGGGTTGATATCTGCTTCCTTTGCTATAGGAGAATTCATAAGTGGTATGTATTTAGTTCTTAAAATTGTTTTGAAATGTTAAGCCCATACTTTTAGGTGTTCCCTGGGGCATGCTATCAGACAGGATAGGAAGGAAGCCTGTGCTGATGTTTGGCCTATTTGGCACTATGACATCCATGTTTTTATTCGGGTTGAGTAAAAGCTTGCCTTGGGCCATGACAACTAGATTTATGGCAGGTATTCTCAATGGAAATGTAGGTGTGCTGAAGTCAATGATCGGTGAAATGACTGACAGGTCCAACAGGGGTAGGAAAGTAATAATGTAATGCCTCTAATTTGAAAAGGAAAAGCATTCAACTATGTTTCTATGGTGTTTGGTTTGGGCTTAATAATTGGCCCTGCTTTGGGTGGTTTCCTTGTTTATCCTGTGAATAATTTTCCAGCTCTCTTTGGGAATAGCAGCTTCTTTAAGGAATACCCTTTCGCTTTACCTTGCTTTGCTTCTTCAACACTATGTGGAATTAGCATGATTTTAGGCTTCTTTTACTTGGAAGAAACGCTTTCTCGTGCGTCATCTGCAATGGATAGTACTTTGAGTGTTACTACTCCTCTTTTGGGATCAGCTTCAAATATAAATTCTAGCGTGAAATCACTTGTGGCTACTTCTGAAAATCAAAGTTTTGCATCAGAGAGCGCTTCAACTTCAACCCAAGTTTTGCCATCCCAAAATAGCACAACCAGATTCTCTAAAGGCACCTGGCTGGTGATTCAATCTTATATGGGCTTGTCGTTGATTGTCACTCTAAGTGATGAGTTGTTTCCATTTTGGGCAGCTACTCACATTTCTGACGGCGGACTTGACTACCAGGCGAGTGATATTGGATTGCTGAACTCAATGATGGGATTTGTTCTTGTCGCTATGCAGCTTGGGCTATACAACAAATTGCAAAGAAGATTTAGTGCCTTGACCCTCTTTAGATGGTCATTTCTTTTATATTCTCCCCTCTTTTTGCTGATGCCGATGGTTAAAATATTCAGGGATCGCAACCAGCCTACTCTAGCCTGGAATGTGCTTGTTGGGATGTATGTTGTTCGTACATTTTCTAACATGCTTGGGTTTACATCTTACAATATACTTCTGCCAGAATCATGCGAATCTAAACAAGACCTGGGGAAGATTAATGGAGTATCTCAGGCATTAAGCTCTTTGACTCGTAGCTTTGGACCTTATCTATGTGGTCTGTTCTGGTCTTGGTCCCTTAGTAATGGGCTTTCATTTCCTTTTGACTATCATTTTACCTTTTTTTCTATCGCGGTCGTGTCTTTCATCATATTCTTGATTGCTTCTCGTATCCTCCCTGAAATGGTTATTCATTGAGCAATAGTTTATTTTATCAGAATGCAGTTAATAAAACTAACTCTACTGAGATTGGATAATTGATAGGGATTCTTGAATTTAGTCAATTACTAAAGAGTTTATATTCCATGTGGTGAAAATGGTAACCTAACTTTGAAATTAAGCTCTAGATCTTATAAAACTAGTATGTCAGTCCAACTATAAACACATTTAAAAAAATGTTATCTCTTTCCAATAGATATAGCTTTGAAGGCAAGTGACTCTTAATTCCCTTGGATACTTTTTGAACTTACTGGTACTTCAAATCTTATAGTATTGATCTACCTTATGTTCATCCTTGTATTGCTTTGAGCATTTTCAATTTTATACGCCAACTATTTTGTAGCCCAGCTCAAAGTAGTTTGGATGTTCAACTATACCAATTGCCACAAACCTAGGTAACATCCATCCATCGCCCGATTTGGCACCAAACCGATTTCCCAATGACTTGCCCACCTATCTGCCCATTATCCAATTCCTGATCAGAGTCATCCTCTTTATCTTCCATCCAGGGATCTCACTTGTGTACTTGCTATAATTCGCTTGGCTATAAAGCCTAAAATATCATTCCAATATATATTTCTCTCTAAATCTGTCAAGACCCAAAAATTGGGGGAGTACTTTAACAAAATAAGGGACCAAGTTGGCGACTTGGAAGCCTGTGAGCGCCGTCAAGATTGGATAGACCTGCATCATCCATCAGAAGACCTTGGCGTGTATGTTATAACGTCTGAAATTACCGGCAAAATACGTGAGTACGTAGTATATACAGGTGTATATGGCTACGGACTGGGTGGAGTGGGGCAATACCAGTGATGGCCAGGAGTACTGCTCGGAGGAGTTTAGCTGCGCCGGCTCCTCGTAGTAATACTTGCCAGGTGGTTTGTTGAATGGCCCATGCTGGTGATTATATTGGTGGCCCCCAATCCCTAGGCATGCTGTGAGGACAGCTGAGAAGATTAGGTGATTCTTCTTCTGGTCCTGGGGAAGGGCGACAAAGCTTAGTGTCTTTTAACTTCTTGTAGAGTAAAGTTCTGATTGATTAATGTGATACTATTGAGGGGGTAATTTCACTCAATGATAGCACAAACTACCATCAAGTGTTTGATCTTTATTATATACTATCATCCCTGGTGGGGCATGAATAGTGCAAAACAATGGACAGGGAACCCCAAACACTTGGTGTTGTCTGGAATTCCCTTTTGGGAGGGGAATCAAAAGTGGTGTGCAGGCAATGAATTGTTACTTCTGGGCTTGCATTGGTTTGGTGTCTTATTGGATGCTTTCATGCATCCAATTTTAACTTCTTCAGTTAATGCAGGAATGGTTGTGCTGGGCAGCTTGTCAGCCCCTTCCAAATTGGGTAGATACCAAATTTGGGCAGCAGTTCCCCCTTTTGGGTTTAGAGAAATTACCTTTTTGGGTTTCTGATCTGGCAACTTCCCCATCCAGCGGGCAAGCATGAGCGAGCTTCCAGGCTGGGTGTGCATCCAGGCTATAAAAGCCCCACTTAGAATTAAAAGATTTTTAATTTTTTTGTTGATACTCTGGTTTGCAGCAGTTTCCCCAATTAGGGGGAACTGCTGCCATATGCTGCTTTGGCCTGTGGAACCCATTGTGGCCACAAAGTTGTTTCCTGCCAGGTTGATGTCAGGAATATTCCTGACAAAATCACTCTTTGAAGCTTCCCCAAAAGCTGTCCCCTCATTAGGGTAAGTATTTAAGGAAACATGTGTCATGAGCAATTTTTGTACACTAAGCTATTGGTATAAAGCCAAAAGATTTATCTTGCTGTCAAAACAGCAGGGTCAACCCCCGGTGTTGAGCAACTTGTGATATTGCTGGTATGTTCAAAGCTACAGATAGATGTTAGCCTTGCCAATGTACTCTGCCTAATCCTATGCAAGGGCACTACAGAATACAATAGAATAGAATAGAACTTTGAATATAATCATGTTTATTGATACTGGAGTACAATCTAGCCAGCGGCTGCAATCTATCCAGGTGTAACTATGAACTTGTTTTTTTTCTTCCTTTCAGGCGTCTATATCAATATATACTGCAAAAACCCTTCTTCTTGTCCTTTCAGACAGTTCTTGGTGGCTACCTTTGCAATAGGTCCATCTTTGCTAGCTACACCTGTCCTGATTGGCTGTCCTTGGCACGTGATATGCTACTGGCCTTAGCAGGTGTCCATGGCACTTCAGCTACAGCCTACGCTCTTCTTGAGCTAGCCTGCTGTCATCTATCAATTAGCTGTATCTTACACGCCTATTATTGTGCTGGGAAACTACGCCGTATTTAGTTGGTGCTTAGAAATTGTCCCTGTTCAGCCCTCCTACATTGGAAGGTAGAATTCCGGTATTTCATTTGCAGGGTTTAATCAGTGATCCTTTTCTGGTTGGAGAACCTTCTGCTTATTAATGCAACGAGTTGAATAAGGGATTATACACCGTATAATAGCAGACTTGATCCATTAGTGACTCGAAGGATTATCCGCTGTGTAATACTGACCCAAACCGATAAGGAACCCAATTATACGCCGTGTAATACTGATCCAAACCAATAAGGAACCCAACTATACACTGTGTAATACTGATCCAAACGCGGTATTTCTTAGCCATTTGTATATCACTTGTTTGATATGAACATATACGTCTATCAGGCTGTTTGGGGATGGGTTGATACAATATCCAGTTGGGTAGAATAGGTGATATACAATTGATTTTTAGTGATTACACACCGTGTAATCAGTGATACTCACTATATTGGCTAACATTTATACAGCGTATAATAGTTACATCAATTATAATAAAGCAAGCAATATACAGTGTATACTCACATCACATTGGGACAATCAGTGATAATACAGTGTATAATTGTTAAATCTATCATAATAAACTAACAATTACACGGCGTATAATGACTACACTTGATTAAGTAATAACCAAATGATAATACAGCATATAACTGTTACATTATTTTAATAAACTAGCAATTACACGGCGTATAACTGCTATATCTATTAATATAATGATGACCATTGATAATACAGCATGTAACTGATTAATATCTGCGTGCAATGATTAACCTGATCATTTGTGGTCAATCAGCCTAATCTCACACCCGGCAAGGTTCTGCACAAGAGGCCACATACCACCCAACTTTACTTCCCTAATACTTGAAACCAAATGTGGAAGTCAACTTGTATTATCAAACTAGGAAGCAGGATCCAATGAGGCTCCTGGCCAGGTGGCAACTTGATTTAACACTTCACTAATAGGCAGGATCAAGCCACCCCCTGGTCAAATCCACTTTATTGATTGTCACACTCTTGTTCCTCTTAAAATAATTCACTGTAACTATATAATCTCCCATATTTCAATAAAGTCATTATCTAGTTTCTAAAAATTTCTCCTGTGTAACTCTGCTATTGCAGCAAAATTACAACATTGGTAACACAGGTATTTCTCTATACTACCTTCTTTTTTGAAAATCCCCTGGTCTTCTGTGCTTGCGGCAGTCAACAAATATACAAAAGAATCATGTCTGGGCTCCCTGTGCACTGGGCACCCTACACGCCAGGGACCTTAATACCAGAAGGATATATACTGTATCAGAACGTGGTAATGCCAGTACCTGCCTTGAATACCGTTTTAGCCCAAGGATTCTTCCAAGACCCCTCTTCTACTCCTCAAACTGCGGATAAAAACATCATGTCTGCTCATACAACTCTGCAGCACTGCCTTGGAATCATTTGCAGGAGCAAATGACAACAATGTCACTGCATAGGTACAATTGGCACAGAACAAATTGATGCTAAATGGAATGCCTGCAAAGATTCTGGATTGCAGAGATATCCATCTGCCTTACACACCACAGGCACATAGTGCAACAAATGGCATGAAGACCACACCAAGAAAGACTGGGATACCTTCAAACAGGACTTCTTAGCAAGATTTGCAATGAAGGACACTACCCTCATGATCATACACCAATTAAAGAACCTGACCCAGACTGGCACAGTGAAGGAGCTCCCCCACACGTACACAGAGCTTTGCCTACAGGCACCTTCCAACATGACATTTGACAATCCAGCTATGCACCTCATGTACTATGACACACTTAAGACGCATGTGATGAGAAACGTCAGCCTGGACCAAGTGGTCAAATTACAAAGCTTATACCATGAAGCAGAGAAGGCAGAAAAGACCTCCAATGCACTTCACAAAGTGCAGACTGGAAAGGAAGAGAGGCCCAAGGGTCTCAATGCCTCTGGCTGTATCAACCACCCCACCTAACAACATCAACCTTAAGCCTCAAGTGCCCAACAATCACAATAATGAAAGCAATAGGTAGGCCAATACACACACTTCAGAGTCATCACTACACAAAGCTAACAGGACAAGTGAAAAGCCCAGGAAGAGCAATAAGCAAGCTAATCTCTCCCCAACTCTCATCAGAATTGCCCAATGAGGAATACCAACCTGAAGATATCAATCAGTATCCAGTGATCCAGGTGCCGTCCAGGGACCATGTACTTTATCTGGTTGCTTGTTACCTAAATTAATTGATATCACATCCTTTCTTTTTAAAGTTACACTGATTCAGCACTCCTGGACTCAAGGGCAGATTGTACCCTAGTCAACAGCAACTTTTTGAACAAGTTCAAGTTAGCTAACAATCCTTTCCAGATTAATAACATAGTACTGGATGATAAACATCACATTGCTGTCATTTGAGAGGCTGCCACATTCATTATTGTTCTAGGAAACCTCCACTTCATCATCCAAGGACCAGCCAATGACTTTCCCAGATTTGATATGGTACTTGGCCTGGACTGGCTGCAATGGAATAGCCCCTACATAATCTAGATCACTTTTGTCTTGACCATCAAGAGTGGAGGATTGGACCATCAGATATAGCCTGACACCGTGGGCCAACTACTAAGGAGCCATATATTTGTATTCATAACCAAAGCCCAAGAGGAGAAGAAAAACTTGAAACCCATTGGCTGGACATGTGCCAGTATAAAATCATCCACTTCAAGGACAAGCAGAAGACTTTGACAAGACACACAGATGGCAGTTTTTCAGGCAAGGGCATACACTAGACAATAAAGAGAGTTTTAAGTATAGAGAGATAAGGACCTTTTTTATATATAGTTTGCACTTTATGCCTTGGGATACCAGTAGGATAGCCCTTTAGGGGTATTTAAGAAGGATAAAGAGAGTACCTAGGGATGATTATGCTAAGACATTTTAGGAATTTCTAGACCATCTGAGGTGATAAAAAAGCTGGGTTTCTCTTGAAAGGAAAGGATGCTGAGTTAACATTGCCCTTTCAGATTGCCAACTGGGAGATAATAAAGTTAGTGGCCCCTTGGATGATATAGTGCTAGATCAGCACTGAAATCTTGATAATAGCTGGGGAGAATTCAGCTAGGCCACTTTTGCCTCTATTAAAAGAGTTTGATAGTTTCTCTATCTATGTTTTCTGGATGGTTTTAAGAAAGAGCCTTTCTACCACTGTTAAAAAATAGGGTGCCTGGAATCACCTGTGGGGTGGCTGTCCAGAGAAACAGCTGCTGAACACAAGGGATCAGAGGGATTTCCAGAAAATGGAGTTATTTACTCTTAAATTCCAAAGCTAATCACTTGAGGAGCAAAGAAGAGAGGAATAGTAGCAGAAAGAGAGTGATTACTTGCCTCTGAAAGCCTTGGTGGAAGAAACCTATAGAGAAAAAGATAGAGAGATAAAAGCCCAGATGAAGAAAATTTGTTGTGGCTAGAGAGATGCCCAGATAGAGGACATTTTTAGTGGCTAGAGAGGTGCACAGATGGAAGAAATATGAAGTGGCTATATGAATAACACCCAAGTGAAAACATATGTATTGGATAGCAGAGAAAGAAAATCAGATGTAGGTCATATTTAAAAGCTAGAAGAGAGAAGGAGTAGAAGGGGGAGGTTTAAGTCATTAGAAGTGATCAGGAGAGAGGAAAGAGAAATATCAATAGGGAAAATATTTAAAGAATAAGTTAAGAAAAAAGGATAAATATTAAAAGAAAGAGATAATAAAATAAAGTAAAAAAGAAGGATAAATAAGGGAGAGAGAAAATAATTAAAAATAAAAAGATAAATAAAATAAAAAATATAAAATAAATCAATAAAAAGGATTTTATTTATCAAGAAAAGACTTGAGCCCCAGCTAAGAGAGGGCATAAGAAAACAGAGAAATGTCAAAAAGAAGAGCAAAACATTTTGCCTTTCAATATAGTACAGGGTAAAAGCAGGACAATAATTGTCTTCAGAGTTTTGACAAGGATTGACATCAAACAGGAAATTGACAGAGAGCAATTGAGAAAAGCACAGAAAATGGCCTCCTTATGTTTTATATAAGGAAAGCAAGAAAGTTAAGAGGCAAAAAATGTTAAAGGAAATGGGAATTCTTTTCTAATTCAAGATCAGATTGTCAGTGCTTGCCGTGCATTGATGGTGCCCAATTAGAAAAAAGATTAAAGTGATTTACTTCAGATGCTTCAAGAGATTGCATCCATCTAATTGTCTGCAGGTCAAGACTTATTTTACTAGTAATTCTCATTAGTAAAATGAAGCAAAGGCCTAATAAATTAGGGGACTGAAAGATAAAAGGTTTTTATGATTGGTTGGAGTAGGTTTAAAAATATTAATTTATTATAGAATAGAAAAATGAATTATTTAAGCTTGGAGGAAAAAACAGCCTAGAAGAGAATGTTGCAACCAATATTCCCCTCTGGCCTGCCAACATATCTCACGATACATAGGGGGCGCTTGATGAGTCGCCCCATGATGTGTCTAATGGCATGTATCAATCTGATGGCAATTTCAAGTTATAGGCATTATCTCCTAATTATGAGTGCTACCAATTTGATATTGCTGATTCCCGCACAAGTTATTCCTTGGCTTTAAACCTTACATGGAACCTGCCACTGTGCTACCCCCTGGTGGTCTTGTGGCTCTCCCCATATAGTATATTAGTCACAATATGGATTAATAAAAAATCATCTTATTTTTCTCATTCTTGTCCTTTCTATTGGACAGTTGTCTTTCCCAATCAAATACTAAACTGTCATTGGTTCAGTTGCAACATGAATCAGACTGAAAAGAGGAGCTATATAAGGAGTGATTAAGTGAGACAAAATAGTGTATAAAGGATCCAAAGCATAGTAAATCTAGAGAAAAAGAAGAGTCATAAAAGAGCAAGAGAAAGGACAAGGACAAGAATCCTAAGATTAATTCCAAGACAAGCTATAACACATTAGTTTTTAAAACCTATGGAGCTAAGCAAAGAAAACTTAGATTTAAACAGAAATAGCTCATCTTTAAATTAAACCAACTGAGATTTAAATGAAATAAACCAGATGTAAACAAAATTAGAAGCCAATGAGATTATATTGCTTTAAAATAGATTTGGGTTCATTTCTATTTTTTCTGATATCTATTGAATTTGTTTTTATCTGAGTTAATTTCACTTACAGATGAGTTATTTTTCTTGAATCTCAGTATTCTTTGATTAGTACCATGGATTTGAAAGTTACTGTATAGGAGGTTTGTTGTAAATTAGATGCATATTAGAATGGTCAAGGCTATCAGTGGAATTAATCCTGGTAGTCAAGACTAATCTATTTGCATCCAAATCCGTCAGATCAGACAGATTTGTAATTCCAATTGCATCTTGGATGTTACAATGATTTGGCTGACCTGTTACATCCAGTTGGATCAAGTTCGGGAACTGAAAGCCGCTTCTGTAATGGGCAGCTGCAAGCTGCAGCCACTCTGGGGTAATGCACATCCACTCTTCTCTGTCAAATTGTCTGGATCATCCCAAGATGGAAAGAACACAGATGCAAGAGCCTAGTGGACACCAGAAGATCCTTTAATGTTCCTGACAATGGTGCAGGTTTTAATAACACTCCTGCATCCATTGTGCAGCCAGTATAGTATATAAACTTCCCTTCTTTCCAAATAAAAAACATACTTTCACATATTAAATCTTGCCTTTGCTTAACTTAGTTGTTACTTATTATTAAAAGGTAAAGACTACAGAGTCATTGGACCTGTATTAATTTGTGTTTAGGCCTGCTGTTATACTCTACCCACAAGCGACTATAGACGTTAACCCCAAAGACGTCCACAAGGCCCAATTCATGACAAGGTTTATAAGGAAATCTTCCTTCTTTTTCAATAAAAGCTATTATTGACACCTAAAAACTATTTACTATTCTAAGTCCAACATGGGTAATATACTCCACATTTACTACCCTAACAGAGGGTAAGAATACATCTATCAGCATTGCTTCAGGAATTTTTCCAGAAGTCAGACTCCTTAAGAGAAATGAGATAGACTGACCAAAAAATTCCAGTTAACAGCCAGGCTCAGAGAATTCTTGGGGAGTGAGTTCAAGAAACTCTTCCAATAGTTGTACAAGCCTAATGAGGGGAGCACTCCAGATGAGTTTATAGTTCATGATGCTGAAGTAAAAACGGTCATAGGAAAGATGTTTGAGAAGTTCTTCATCCTTCAAGCCAAATACAATGCCTTAGCACTGGAACATGATCAGTTGAAAAATGAAAATCCCCTCTCAGTCAGCACCTGGTTTTGAACCAGGACATGGTTTGGTGTCTGATGAGAAGGAGCACCACAGAGACTTTTATCACACAGGACCAGGAAATCATCACAAATCACCCTGAGATTTTTGAGAAATCATTAATCAGGTTACCCCCTGAAAAACACATCCAACATTTCATATAATTAAAGGGTGTCATACCCAAGGCCCAGCCCATATACTGCCTTACTCCCAACAAGAACAATACCATACATTTTTACCTAAATGAAGCCCTTGAAAAGGGACTCTGTCAGGATTGACAATTCTTTTCCCCTTGAAACCTGGGCCCAAGTGCAGGATTCAAACCCTGACCCTGAATCACTGCAAGCTGCTGGCCCTAAGGACTGAGGGGCTGCCTGCCTGTGTCTTCCTGGGATTGAGCCCCCGCAAGCTGAAGCCAAGAATTATGGCCCAAATGATGAAGCAAGCCAAACCAAAGGAATTATTGCACCAAATAAGGGAACAATCAAGGCAACTAATTGAGGCAGAGAAATTTCAACCATTAGCTTCATGAGTTTGAAGGCTACACCAGCAGCCAATCAAGAGTCACCCCCAGGAGAAGGCATGGGCCTGCAGCCCAACCCCATGACCACAACTCTAGAGCAAGATAATCAATCAGCCAATTCAAGATATTTTTCCAATGAAATACTCCCGGCCAGGATGCCATTTTGCCACCTTTAAACCCAAGCACCCTGATCTCCCAGGCCCACATTTTCCAATGCCCTGATGAACCCCTCATTGAAAATGTTAAGTTTAGAGGTGGAGTACTATATAGATCCAAGGACCCCGCGCTCTAAATTTATTGCCATTTTTGAATAAAGGTTATTTTATTTTGGCTTACATAGCTACTGCCTTATTTTGTCTTTGCCATCTATCAAATCAGTACAAGAACATCTGGCCCTCCTTCCCCTCTGCCCGCAGATTCCCGTCCTCCAGGTGTTCCTTTTGGTCCTTTCCACTTCACAGAGTACCCTCTGAAACCTGAATATAAGAATTACACCCCAGAAAATATCCTTGAACTAGATCCCTTGGCCTGCATACAATCTGCAGTTAGATACAACTGTCAAAGCCCCTGGATATTATCAACACCCAGGTTGTTTAGAGGCAAATTTAACTACCTGCCTGCCTACAAACTCCACAGGAACCAACTGTGAACCTCAAGCTAATGCCTGTCTCCTCACCCAACCTCCTAACTGATCACACTGGCAAGCTGTTTAGGATTGTGTACATCTCCTTCACAGGGGTGATTGACACTATAATCCTGGCTGCCAGCCTGTGGCCCTGGGTGAGGAAGTCCTTCTCCTACCTCTTTAAGTTAACTCCTCTCTTGTGGTGGGCTTTAAATGCAAAAACCCAGTCTGATTGATCCTCAAAACTGACAGACCAGCCACCCAATACTGGATCCCTGACAGACTCATTAGAATCACATAATCTCTCTTTGATGCTGCCATATTGCTTGTGACTAAAAAACATATCCCTGTGGCTAGTCACTGACTACTGGGCCCTAAATGAAGTCACCTTCAGGAATTGGTATCACTTACTGTTAATTAGTGACCTCTTTCTATGTTCTTGGTGAAACCACACTGTGCTCAAAAATAGATCTCACTGAAGGCTGCAACTAGATACACATCAAGGAAGAAGACATTACAAAGCAGCCTTTTGTACCAAGTATGGGTCTTAAAAATGTGTTTTTATCAAGTTTGGCATGAATATTGATGATTTACACTGAATTTTTGGTTACCATCATACCTACTGAGATGAGCCCCAACCCCCACTCCCCTCTTGCCTCTCCCATTCTCCAACAAGGTTTTTCTCCTTCATTCAGGTTTTCTTCCTCCCCTCATACCCCATGTTTTTTGTCACAACCTGGCCAAAAAGCTTATCATACTAAATCATAAATGTCTAGGTGGCTTAAATAAATCAACTTTGGCATTAACAACATAGTGGCTACATTTGTAACCTTCATGAATAAGGTTTTTTCTCTGAACATCAGGAAACATGCCCTAGTCTATCTGGACAATATAATTGTGTACAGACCCAACAAAGAACAACACTATAAGAACTTAGAGGCTGTATTTGCTACCCTGGCACAGCACAAACTTCTTGCCAAGCCATCAAAATGCTAATTCTTCTTCAAAAACTACCTTTCTTGGGTCATGCTGCATCTAAAGATGTCATTAAGCCATAAATTCAAAAAGTACAAATCATTTGAAAAATTCTGCCCTCAAATATAAAGGCAGATTAAGGTCCTTTCTTGGAATGGTTTCTTATGTGCAACAATTCATACTCAACTGTGAAATCCTTACCACATCACTATCAGTTATCATGGGTATCAAGTCTAAATTTTTATGAGCCTACAAAGGGATATGTGCTTTTAGAAGCTCAAGTAGAAGCTTGTATCAGAGCTCATACTTCAGTACCCCAGATACAATTTGAACTATCAGATGGAAGCTGGTGCCTCTGATGCCTTCATAGGCAGAGTCCTCTGCATTAAAACTAATTTATGAAAATACCCACCAGTGACTTATGAGTCATGTAAACTAACTAATGAGGAATTCTGATATCCTATCCATGATAAAAAGTTGCTTGACATTTTATACTGTCTTGTCAGGTGGTGTTGCTACCTCAAGTGTCAGAAAAAAATTACGGCTCTCACATATCATAAGTTGCACATTTACTCCAAGACCAAAGTCAATCTCTCATAAAGGTAAGCACAATAAATTGTGTTACTGGAAAGATTCAGTATAAAAATACAATATAAACTGGGACCAGAACCTATGACTGAAAATGCTCTATAATGTCTATATGTTCAAGCCTCCAGAGGCCATGATAGACTTGCCCCTTATGGTACCTTACACTGAGAATAAATGGTTCTCTCTGGGCACCACAGACATTACCTGTGACACTGTAGTAAAAGATGGCATCTGTTTGCTGATATTTATGGCAACCTGTACCAAAAAATGTAATACATGACTAACATCTCTTATTTTTCAATCCACCAGTGAGAGAACATCATCCTACACTGCCACAGAAATATTGGGTGCACAAAATAAAGAAGACTTTAAAAATTCTTAAAAAACAAGTCCTGGTGTCCCAACCTATACTGCAACATCCAAAAAGTCCTAAAACAGTACAAGGTTGTGAGAATCACACCAAGAGCAATATGCCTTGCAAGTTGGTGATCCCAATCCAAAATCATCAACTGTTTAAGGCATGTTCACTGGATATTGTGTGCCTCATGCTATGCAAAGCCAACAGCAAGAAATACATGATCTCTTCTATTGACTTTGCTACCAGATGACCAGTGTTAAAAGATGTCAAACTGCTTAATGGCAATCATTTTGTTGATTCATAGGCACAGAGATCATCAGGAATTTTTGAAACCCATGATTGTTTATAAAAGACAATGGTAAGGAGCTAACGTCTAATGACACAAACATCTTTCTGGCCAAACAAGGCTTAAAACACAAGGCAATGACACCATATCATCCCAAGGCTAATGGTAGAGTGAAGTGTCTGAATGGCTCCCAGGTACAAGCTCTTTGTAAGTTCACCACTAGGGAACCTGAGGATTAGCTAAAACAATTATCAAAAGCTTACCTTGTATGCCAGACCCAAGTGAACAGATTCACTGAAAAAGTCCTTTTGAATTAGTTTACAGTGCACAGCCTAATATAATTCAAGCCCTAACCAGGTCCAAATCAAAAATACCTAAACAAGCTTCACCTAGAACTGACCCCAACATGTGGGTCATTATTTTAGGAATTAGGCCATTTTCTAATACACATGCGGGTCAAGTTGCAGCATAACACAGTTCAATTTTGAAAAAATCAAATTACAAATGTTTATATTTAAAACAGTAATAAATCAACAAATATTTAATATTTTTTCATACTGTAAGCTATCAAAATGAAGCTAAGAATCTTATTTTTTATTGGTGTTAAAAAATTAATGTACATAATATATTGAATATTAAAGCAAAAGCAATTTAAAAGAGCATATGTCTGATTTTATTATATTATTTTTGATAATGAAATAAAATAGATTGCTTTAAGCTAAAAATTTTTTTTATTAATTAATATATACTTTTTATTTAACAAAATTAAATATAAGATTCAGAGCTTTATTTTGCATTTTTTTCAAAAATCTCAATTATTTAAGATTTTATGGCAGTTTGAAGTTAGGATGTTAATTTATTTGCTGTTTAGATGAATTTTAAGGTTCAAGTGGGCTTCAAACCTCAAATTGAGCATTCTTTAAATGGAATTCTTTAATATTTTATCATTTTAAAAATATGCAGAAGAGTTACAGTTATGTGAATACATCATTTTAATTGATTTGCATTGATTACAAAGAGGATGTTGTGTAATAATGATGCTATGCTGCTTTACATGAATCACTTATGCATAAAAACCAGGTATTTGATTAATTCTACAAATATAAATTCAAGTTCAAACTATAGTAAAAGCTATCACACCATTTCTTTCAGAATAGTGCCATTTAGCTTGGTCTATAAGAACTAAAGCACCACAAAGCTTCTAATCCATAAAAATCATTCAAAGGCCACACTCTGATCAGAACTAGTCCCTCATTAAGGTGCATTTAAGAGATCTGACTTAATTACAGCTTCAAAATACTACCATGTCTTCAGTTAAATTTACTTCTGCCATGCTACCCTTTTTTCCCTTAGGTGCTTCAACAAAAAGAGAAAGAATTGCAATATTAAAAAGGCATTCCTCTTTATTGCTGGTGATGATCTTGATACTTTCATCAAGCACTTCCTTACTCAAACAGAATTTGGGAGATCTCAGTTCCTTCCAACTATTTAAAATCAAAAAGTCAATGAGCTCTTTGAAAACTTAAAGGATCTCCTGAAATCTTCTCCCCAAAAGCATCTCCCACCCTTGAGATCTCTGGTTACTTCCAGCTACTCTTTAAAAGAGCTTAATGATATGAGGTTTAATATAACCAAAAGTGAGTTTAAATACTCAAGAAAAATAAAAATAAAAATGGTAGGACACACCATCTTGAAAACGCCACTTTGATTTATGCCATCTCAAATTTAATTTGAGATGGCGTTTTTTGCGTTAGTGATTTTGAATCACAAAAAATAAAAAATAAAAATAGTGTTGAGGGTCTGGATGTACAAGCATTCTGGCTACAGCCAACCTACTTAACATCCAGCCATTGCCCAATTTGGTCCCCTTCCAATATACCATTTGATATACCAAGAATGGTAACCAAGCAATATCACCTAACTGTCCAAGTATCCAGTGGCTCAAACCCATCTTGCACAAGACCAACCCCTAGGTTTGATCCAACTAATTCCCTGCCACAACCAAGTCTATAAAAGTCTAAAGTATTATCCAATAAAATATACTTCTCTTCTTTCTTAATTCCATATTTGAAGCTTCCCCAAAAGGCGCTCCTTATCAATAGTTAAAATTTACATATACTCTATTAATTCAGCATCTCAAATTTACGCCATCTTGATTCCATCACTTCAAGTCAGATTAATTAAATCTTATTTTTCTAACTTTATTTACATATGAAATCACTTAGTGTGGGGCGTGTTTACGCCATCTTGACTTTACCTCATTTTAAATCACGCTATTTATCTTTAACTAAAATAAGCTTATACCCAAACTAAAACAAAGCCTGCTGTATAGTGCCAGAAGATGTTCCTATAGTATTAATCCAAGACACTTATACTAAGAACAACTTAAAAAGACATCACTATGATAACCCTTCTAGTGATTATCATTGCTGGGTGAAAAAACAGTTTTTTATATGTAATTTATAACTTTATTATACATGGATACATTGATAAGGGTTCTCTTAATAAAACATTTTAATAGTGATTTTAATATGGAAGGGGGTGATTACCCATTTCAATTTACGTCACTTCAAATCCCACCAAGTTTCATATCACCCAATTGATTGAATGCGCACAATGGATAGGGGAAAATAAGGGAAAATTACCTATGACACCAGGCTACACTATATCAATTCCCCCACTGCAATTCCTGCTTTCCACTTTTCAAATGTATAGTTTCACATCAATTATCATAGTATTAAAAAATGTAAGAAAACATATGAAATTTTGAAGATATATATTTTTAGGCCTCCTCTAAACAACTGGGTACTTTTTAACCCCAGTTGTATAAGCTAGTTTTTGAGAAATTCAAGTTTTACTCTTTGGCCCAGTTGAGGTAGCTCCACCGTAGATTTGTTAATTTAATATAAAAAATGGTCAAAAACACTATGTTTTTGAGCTACGGCACCTCAATTATGTCACTTCAAAAACGCCATTTTGAAAGCAAGTTTTAGTCAAAACTCAAAGTTTTGCCTACTTGCACTACTAATAAAAAATTTATTTTTACAAAACAAAAAAACATTTAAATTTTGATATTATATATTTTTAGATCTTCTTACAATCTGTGTAAAATAATTACTACTTTTTATATTAAAAGATCTCATTTTTCTCTTTAAAATCAACCCCCAAACTTCTCATATTTTTAAAATAATTCACTTTTAGATGCCTCCCAAGTCAATTACCAAAGCTGCGCCCAAGGCCTCCAAGGCCTCAAAGTCCAAGGTCACTCCTCCAAAGGCCAAAAAGGCCAAGACTATCCCAAAGAAGCAGCCTGCCAAGGCCAGAGCTCCCCCTAATACACCCACACCTTCCCCTGAGCCAGAGGGAAACAGTCCTACCCCTCCCCACTCTCCATTTGTGTACTCCCCCTCAGACCCCCAAGAGAAGCTTTTCAACTTCAATCGCCACTCTGATCCCACATCAGAGCCTGAGAAGGAAGAGGAGCAGGAGTCCTGAGCCTGGTGCTCCTGCAGATGACCAAATTGAGCTCTGGAATCTTAATACCATCCATAATATATGCAATCAAAATGGCACCTTTGCTGTGCCTTCCACATACCCAGTAAGCTACCCCATCATGACAAAGAAAGGGGATGTCAGCATTGTCTACAAGGGCTAAAGCTTCAGCTGCAACGATGAGAAGAAGCCCATCTGTCAACAGCACTACAAATCTGGTAACATTGGCTGCCCAGCTAGACTCACTGCATAAGGTTTCACTAGATTCAAGGCCCTGACTACTGGGCATGACTGCACTGAGCCTTTTGACCCCCTTTACCAACTTATCTGCTGGTTTCTTTGCCAGGTGATCCCAACCACCAAGGATCAAACCGCAACTGAGGTCGTCAATGATGCCCTCCTTAATTTAAATGATACCCAACTTGCAACTGTTGATGGTGCCTCAAAACTACAGAGATATCTCACTGATCAGAGATATGCTCTAAGCACTGAAGGCGTCAGTGCTACATCCATTGACCAATTGATCCTTACTGAGGAACAAAAATTATCCCACCATGAGGAGAGATTCCTTCTTCACAATGATGGTCAACATGCCCCTGGGCGTATTATCTGCTTTTCCACAAGCCAGGATCTACACAACCTGCTGAAATACAAGGCCTGGCTTGCAGATGGCACTTTCTCAACCTTCCCAAAGCTCTTCAGCCAGCTTTGGAATATCCGTGGGCAGGTTGGTAATATAGTTCTTCCCCTGGTATTTTTTCCCTTCACAACAAGAAGCAGGAAACATATGTCCATGCACTCACAATCCTAAAGGCCAAGCTTGATGAAATCCTCCCAACCATTGAAGAGGAGCCCAAGGAGACCAGAGGGCTCAAGAAGAAGACCCTATCCCAAGAAGAAGATGTCCCCACCCCCACAAAGCAGCCAGAAAGCCTTCCCTACCATGAATATCTGGTAGTGGATTTCAAACAGTCTCAGGAAAATGCCTTCATTTGAGTCTTTAAGAGCTCTCCTCAGGGATGCTACTTTCACTTCTGGCAGGCACTCTGCTGCTGCCTCCAAAAGTGCTCTGACCTCCATGAGCTAATCAACTCTGAAGGCACCAAAGAAGCCAAGGACGTCTTCAATTGCTTCACTTCCCTTGCTCTGGTTAGAAAGGAGGGGAAAAATGCCTTCTACAACGCCCTACTCTGTCACCCAAATATTATAGCCAACCAGGCAGCCTTTGTGCCCTTTATTGAGTATTTTGAAACTCAATGGGTTGGTATCTTTCAAGGAGCACGCCCCATCAGAAAGGGCAGTGACTCAATCATCTGGAACTGCTTTAAGCAGGTAAAAGATGGTTTAATCAAGACCACCTCTTCCCTTGAGTGGTGGTATAGCCAGTTTTCTACAAGGGTCAGGGTTCATAAGCCCAAATTCAACAAGATCATGGTCCATTTAAAAACCCAGCAGGCCATCCCTGCCCACCTCTTTAAGACTAGTATTAAGACCAAGGGTGATCCCCCTAAGCAGAATAAGGCTGTAAAGAACATATACAGAAATCAGCAAGGTGGTCCTTGCCTACTATCCTAAGGATAGAAAGCTTGAGCATCTCCAATCTATCTCAGTTGCTCTTTCTATCAATGTCTTGAGCCCTTTTCCAATAAACACTATTTTATATTATCTCTTATTTCCTTTGATTTTATAATTCCTTGATTGTTTTTGGTATTTGGTACAATTCTATGCTTATTTTAAAGTATGGATCAAAGTTATAATAGATGAAAATAGTTGTTTTGAGGTATATTTTAACTTTTGGGCTTTACACAACTATGTTGCTATTAATTGACCCCATTTTTATTACATATTTGAAACACTGAGGCTTTTTTAAGCCTAGAAATGTTTTTGAAATTTTATTTTTTTGAGAATTTTTTGGGTAATTTTTGGAGTTCAAAAAATCTAAAATTTTAAAACCGTTTTTTCTTAGTCAAAATGCTGTAAATCAAAATGGCGTTTTTACTATAAAATTGAGATAGCTAAAAATTGAGATGGCGTTTTTCAAAATGCCGTTTTTGAAATTGAGTGTCCTACCACAAAAATTTAAGCTTAAACAAAAAAAGCCAAAAAATAAGAACTATTCATCAAAAAAAGAAATAACCAAAAAAATAATTAAAAAATTGCTGGAAAATTCTTTTGAAACAAGCCAGTTTACAAAAAAAAGTGCCCAAAAAAATTATAAAGACACTGAAAAAGAAATGAGTTAATACTCAACTGCAATAAAATACTCTCTCTTAAAAACAAAAAAATATATGCAAATAAAAAGTAAAATTTCAGTTTCAATTTCTACTTACTATAAATTAATCCCTAAAAATATAATAAAGAGTAACAAGCAAACTGGTATGTGCATATATTTGTAATTTAAAAAATTCACTAGAAAAAAAGAAGTAATAATGTGAAAGTAAAAACTTACCATTAATAGAATCTATAGACAATGACTTAAAGGCTATTAAGCAGCACCAAGACTTTTATGTTCATCAAAATAGGGAATATAAAAAAGCTATTAACAAGTTAGATGATGAGTCTTGTGTTGTAGTTATAGATTATAAATAAAACTTATAGGTTGGAGGTGGTCCAATTGAGACCAATAATTGTTTTTATTCAAAAAAACCATATCTCATTATTAGGGTTTGCATTAGTTTTTTTAAAGAAAACAATAAAATTAAATATGAATATCATGATTTTTTGTCTCAAATATTATCACATGATTCTTTATTTTCAGGTGAATGTCTAATAAGTCTTCTTAAATTAGATAGATTTAAAAAAATAAAAAATATAAAAGTGTGGACTGATAACAGAAATTATTTTAGATCATATGAATTTTACTATTATTTATTTAATAAAGCACCTAAATATATTAAGGGTTCTATAAAATATAATTGTTTTGTTGAATTTCATGGAAAAAGCATTGTTGATGGTCACTTTGGTGTAATATCAAAAATATTAAAAGAGAAAGAAAATCAGCTTTATATTAACAATATAAACAATCTTAAAAATATTTTTGAGAAAGAAGAAAAAAGAAAAGAATTATATAAATCAGCGCTATCAGGCTCAAATATTTCTCAAAAGTCATTCTTTTATATTTATGAGAGAAAAGTTAGGCCTATAAGGAGAGAGCTCGAAGTTAAAAATCTTCGCATCAATCTTTCATATTTGATGAAAGATGGGAAGCTATATACTTCACCTTTAACATTTGAAAGTTTCTCAAAATATTCTGAGATAACTTATCATTTGAAACCACGTGACGATACCAGAGAAACAAAAATATCAGAAGATGCTAGTGGTGCATTAGGGCAAGTTCATGAAGTAGGGCAACTTACTAGAGGGTGTATTTTAAATAGAGCTATCAGTCTTTCAAAAACAACAACCTTTTTTCTAGGAACAAACTAAGAATATTTATTATGAGCCAAAGATAGGGTAATAGCATTTATAGCTTTGGGGCTGCTATTACTCTCCCATGCAACTCATCATAAAATTTTTAGTTTTTAGCTTGTAGTAGCACTTAAGATATTTTCAGTAATACTATAAGTTGCAATTTTCAATTCTAAAATTAATGACTTATTTTTTTAAAAAAATCATCTAAGCCCAAGACCAATTAAAGTTTTGGGATTGATTGTATTTTAAGCTTTCTGTATAACTTGAATATGAATAATGTGATTAAGTTATAAAATAATCAATCTGGCGCCTAGGCATAACAAGAAAAATAATGACCCATGTGCCCTGCCAATTCTGACCAGGAAGCCAAAGAAGAGAAACTGTTAGAAGAAACAATGGTCCCCTTAAAGGAAAGACACAAATTTGGGGAAAAGGTTTGGGTGATGAACACTGACAAAAGCAAATCATAGACCAATAAGATTGGCCCTGCTATCATACTAAAGGTAAACAGTATCACTTACCTAGTACAAGGGCTGGGCAAGCAAAGCCAAAATAAAACCCTACACCACAACTGACTATGGCAATCCAAAGCTGCCAGGATTCATCCTTTTAATCTGCTATTATGAAGTAGGAGTTACAAAAATTGTTCAGGATTTATTGTTTTTTTTCATTATTCAAGGACAAACACTCTCATCTTTTGGTCTTATTTACACCTCCCATGTTCAAGTCCTCTCTTTTCAACTTATCCTCCCTTTATTTTAAGGTTTCCCTTCTTTTCAGGCTTTCATTATCTATGGAACCTAAGTTAATAACTACTCCAAAGCTTAATTTTAACTTCAATGGCTTTGAACCCAGAACCTTACACTAGGTTTGCTTTTAATTAGCTTTAAGTTAAACAATCAATTATCTTTATTTTCACTGCAAACCCAAATCCAGACCTTGTGTCAGGGATCCAGTCTTAGGCGGCCAGCCCGTCGTTTTCAGGGGTAACTTGGGCTGGGTTTCTGGCAGGCAATGCCCACCACAAGAGGGGAGCTAACTTTAAAAGGTATGAGGCAGACTTCCCCACCCAAGACCACGGGCTAGTGGCCAGGATTATAGTGTCAATCGCCCCTGTGAGGGTGATGTACACAATCCCAAACAGCTTGCCAGGATGGTTGGTTGGGAGGTTAGGTGCGGAAGCAGGCATGGGTTTTGGGGTCACAGGTGGCTCCATGGATAGATTGTAGGCAGGAAGATAGCTGAATTTCCCTCTGAAACTTGGGTGTCAAAAATATCCACAGGCCTTGTTGGTTGTATCTAACTGCGGATTTTATGCGGGCCAGGGGATCAAGTTTGAGTATCTTTTCTGGGGTGTATTCTTTGTATTCAGACTTCAGAGGGTAGTCAGTAAAGTGGACAGGTCCAAAGGGTACATCTGGGAGGACAGAAAACAGCGGGCAGCAGGGCAGGCGGGCCAGGAGATCTCAAACTGAATTGGTAGACAGCAAATACAAAATAAGGCAATAGCTGTATGAGCCAAATCAACATAACCTTTATTCAAAAATGGCAATAAGTTTTGAGCGCAGGGTCCTTGGTTCTATATAGTACCCCACTCCAAACTTAACATTTTCCATGGGGGGTTCATCAGGGCATTGGGAAGGCCAGGGCAGGGCCAGGGGAACTGGGTGCTTGGGTCCAAAGGCGGCAAAATGGCACTTGGCCTAGGGGTTCTTTCATTGGTCAGGAATCTTGATTTGGCTGCCTGATTATCTTGCTTTAGTGTCAAGGTCATGGGACCGGGTTGCAGGCCTGTGCCTCTTTCCTGGGTTGGCTCTTGATTGGTTGTTGGTGTAGACTTTGAGTTTGAGAAGCTAATAGTTTCCAAATCAGTGCCTCCATTAGGCGCTGTGATTAATCCTCCATTTGGCGCAATGATTTCTTTGGTTTGGCTCTTTTTACCGCATGGGTCAATACACTTGGTATCAGCTTGTGGGGGCTCAATCCCAGAAAAACGCGGGCAGGCGGTTCCATAGTCCACAGGCCCGGCAGCCCAAAGGAATCCAGGTTTGGGGTTTGATTCCTGCTCCTGGGCCCAGGTTTCTAGAGAGGAAGAATTTTCAATCCTGACACCTTGGACTGGGGGTTCCCACTTCTTTTTGCTTACTCAATCTTTTCTTGGGGACATCATCCCCTGGCTCAATTTTTAAACTTCCTGTTATCTATGCAGTAGTTTTAAAAGCTATGGCAACAACTAAAAATACCTCAGAATTAAACAAAATGATTTCAGATTTCAGCAAATTCCAACTATCAAGTTAAAATATACACTCTGTTAACAGGTGTCAGGAACACTGTTCCAACCATTCATGGAAACAACAAGAAATCCTTATGCTCACTAGGTTTTGGAAAATCTTCTCCTAAATTGTATTATTTTTTAAGCCCCAGAAATGGTTGGTTAGTTGGTAGTATTCCAAACTAGTTACCTGAAGTCATTCCTTGGGATGGACCAGAAATTCAAGCAAATTCCCCTACAGAGATTGGACCTGGGTCCTCTTGCTTGCTTCATGATCATCTAATCAAAGTTAGTAATTTGAAGTCAAACTTACCTTTTTCTTTGCTTGAAATAGAGCACTGTAGCCAATAAGAGTTTACGCCTGGGCCTGCCAGATGCAAATATGCTTTTCCTTTGGACACCCAGCCCCACATCAAAACTATAAGCTCTGTACTTAACTTTAAACCATATGATAGTGGTTTATCTTCTTCTTGTGGTGATTACAACCACCAGAAGCCCCCCAAGCTGTGTCTTCTCAAACAGCTGGGGTAAATAACACCTAGCTGTTTGAGAAGGTTCAGCAGGGGCCATTTGGGGCCTTAAAATAACCTTTATTTTACTTCCAAGTCAAAGACACTTCTGCCAAGTTTTCCCCCCAAATTCCCCCAATACTTTACCCCATTTCCCTTTAAAAACTGCAATTTAAGAGTCTTGAAAGCCTATATAAGGCTCCATCTTTCAGGGTATTGGGCTGTTCAGTTAATTAAAGTCATTTTCTTAACCAACTTGATTCTTCCTTGTTTGCCTACTTCTTGATCCCAAAAGCCATGAAATTACCCAAGTCCTCCCAATGGGAGCCATTTGGGTATAAATGGTTGGTTTGGTTGCTCCTGGTCCATGCCCTTGCAGCAAGCATATTGCTAGGAACCAGAGCCAATTATGGTTCTTCCACTCCTCCCCAGTATCTTGATAAGTCATGGCACCAAGTGATACCAGGCATATGGTATACCGCCACACCCTTGTCTCCTGTACCTCCTATAACAAAGAAACCACAAGTGTTTATGGACAACAATCAGGCTCTTTCACCCACTTTATTCCATCCCTTGGCTTTGGCCTTCCTGCTTAGCTGCCTAGGAGCCTACTTCCTTCTTGGTAGATTCAATCCCCTCCTGGGGCAATATTGTTTGCTTGGGGAGCTATTCCATTTGGGAATGGTCTCTGTCCCCATTGGTACCTTGGTTACAGAGTTGAACCCTTCTTCAGCCATAAACCTGCTTAGTGGTGTGCTTCCAAGCAGATGGATTCCTGACAACAGGTATTTTTGGCGTTAATGGGCAAAATGGGTCAACACAGCAAAGAAGTGCTCATGCACCAAGCAAAACTATTCAAAATACTATCCAAAATACATTGATTCACAAACAAAATAGTGTGAGTTGACTTTTGGTGTACATATGTTTACTATGTAAATTGATGACAAAATACACCCAAGCACGGTGAGTCAAAACTCAAACCAAAACCAAAACACAATATCAACTCACTATGTAAACAAAATCACTCAAATGTTGTGTGCAATGGATTTTAATCAAGAATGTTACCAAGGTATCTAAAATAAGACGCACAATCCAAGACGTAAATTTTAAAAATATTATGTTGGGTGTTTAAATATGGTGTAAAATCTGGGGAAATAGGTGTAAATTATTTCAGTTATTCTAAAATGGGCGTTGTAAAACCAAAAACAATTAATTAAGAAATAAATAAAAAAATATATAATCAGGTTATTGGGTGGGAAAAACTCTAATTAAATATCCATATTAATATAAAAAGGAAAAATTAAAAAAACCAGTGTATAACATGATTAAGTTTTATTTAGTATTTTATTAAATTTTAAAATGGAAGGTACACAACAACAGAGTAACAATGCACCTGTTGTGTGCCATGGTTATGGTTGCCCACACAGGTCAAAGAACAGAGTTAGTGCAACCCAAGTGCCTACTCAGGAAGGAGATGAGAGAGGAGAGCTCAAAGTGGCACTTCACTAAAACAGCCGGTTCAAAGAGCACAAGCTGCTAGGGTGCAGAGCATTAATCATTGGGTCCCCAAACTGACTCAGAAGCCCACTAAGGTTACCACAACCAAAAAAGTCAGGAACAAAGAGATTGAACTTACCTCATATGTTTTTGACGCTGTATACCACCAATAGTTGGTCCTGTCAGCTATGCTAGAGAAAGTTAAGCCCATACTTGACAATACTTATTGAGCCTTACGCCATTGATGGCAACCAAGAAGACAACAACAAGACCAATTTCTATAGGACTACAGAGGGGCAGTTAGTGTTAAAGAAAGTTGCTGAGTTTTAAACCAAGGTACCCATGCCTTGCAAGCCTGTCACCAATCAGGATCCTGGCTTGTCTGAACCAACAAAGCCTACTCAGAAGTGCATTCCTTATATAAAGCACATCATCCTTCTCAAGCTAATAAAGGAATCTGGGGATTACAAGGCGGCTGTGGCTCTTGTTGGGGTGGATTCTAAGTACGCCTCTAAGACATTCAATAAATTCCTCAATACTGGCCAAGTCCTTGCTGTTGAGAAATCCTTGTGTGTTTCACTATGCTCATCAAGGAGCACAAATGGGAAATCTGCCAGTGGATAACCCGGGACTGTCATCTTGAACTTGAAAAATATACAGGCCATGGTCAAATCTACTTTTGGGGTTGAGGCCTCAATTTCCTTTTACTATCATCTGGTGAAGGGAATGTGCTTTTCCTGGAAAAATCTTGGGGTATCTCTGTACAATCAAAATAGCCCAACCAATGTCAAGACCCAAATAAATACGCTGAGGCCTACACTGTCCTCAAAAACAAAGGGACAGTGAAATTCTACTATATTGAAAAATTGTCATTTTCCTCTTCTATGTGCAATGCATTTGGGTATGTCCCAAAAGGCTCCAATGACAGGGTAGCTTGGCGTGCTGCATTCTGCGCCACATCCTATTCAATGGTGGCTCTCCTCTGTCCAAAGGGGATTGGGCTGTATCAAATAATATTAAGTTCTCACAATAGCAGGACCTTTCTTATCTTTCCTCTGATTGGTCCAGGGGCACCTGAGGTGCACAAGCCCAGGCTTCACCAATGTAATAGTACTGGACAACATTGGTCTCTACAAGGTGGCAGATATCCTTGTTGAATTCCCACTGATTGATCACCAGCATTGCAGTGGGCCCCCAGCAATTGGCCACAGCAAATTTGCGCCTTCTCTTCCTCCCTGCCTATTAGTTTTCCTAAATCCAATCAAGAAAGTTTTTGGGTGGCTCAAGAAAGTTGTCAAGCAAGGGACCTCAACTGGGACCAAGGACCTGTTTGATTTGCTCCAGGCCAGGATCCACACCCTCCCAGCTGAGACCGTGGCCAAATTCTATAACCACAGTTATTCATTTCTCTCTGTGTTCCTTGCTCAACAGCCAATCAATTAAAGGCTTAATGTGTCTGATTTTTTTATATTCCCAAATTTGTTATTTAGGATTTATTAATTATCATTTTATATTTAGAAGCTTCTAAGCCCACAATCACATTCAGCAGGACCATCAATGAAGGTTCATAATTTATTTATTTTATATTTATTATTTTATTATGTCACTTGAGGCTATCCCAGACACTTGATACTGTATTACGCAAATATATTTATATCACTCTTACTGTAAATTCAGAACCTAAACGTAAAAATGCAGGATTGTCAAATCCTTGGTCCCAATTTTGAATCACTTTTGCGAGGATGGCCTTTTTTAATTAAATTGATTCTTTGAGTATTTATTTGAATATTTGAAAATGCAGGAACTCATAGACACTTTGCAAAGTTCAAATCAAACTGCATA